>VIEB01002010.1:0-18925 GCA_006547085.1 Malus baccata | reverse complement strand
AATCTAGAAGCTTTATGATCTCCTTCTTCACAACTTCCATCATAGGAGGGTTGTGATATGATATTAACTAGCACTCAAATTAACCCTCTTTTTATCAATTGTAGCAAAGTATGTAAGTAGGGATCGTTCTAGGCCGGGGATTAGGAGGGATTGCTAAATCACTTGAAAACTGACTCAAATACGTAAAAACAAGTTGAAAACACTAAACTAGACTCAAAGAATGCAAAAAAACACCAAAACAAACCAAAAGACTCAAAATAACACAAAAACACTCAAAACTGCCTTAAAACCACTTTCTGGGCAGTTTTGAACTCTAAACAAGATTTTGACGAAAATAGGTTTTAACTTGACTCAAAACACTTAAAAACACAAACTAACACACTCTCTAACTAATTTGACACTTGAAAACAAAGGGGGATTTGGTTTTTACGAAATTGAAAACAAAACATAAACTTGTAAATCAAAACAGATTTTAAAACGAATTTGATTGAATTGAATGGATAGAAAGCTAGCTAAGGGGTTCATCTCCACACATGTTATACTTGCATTCAAAACGATTTCCAATTGCTTTTCAATAACCCATGAATTCTCAACGCCCCAAGTTAATTAGGTCCGCTTAAATTAACCTTCAGATTTTCCTAACGTTATTGAATTGGATGATTGCATACGACAACCCAAAGCATTCCCCACAAGTCCCCTACATGATTGCATAATAGAGATACAAGCAAGAATCATTAAGTTCTATGAAAACCATAAGCATTGACGAAGCACTTGTTACTATGATTGCATGAAACTTATGCCAAGAATTTACTTAACGCGATTGAGATCATCAACCTTTACTACTTGTGAATATAAGTCCATAACGATTAGGTGAAATTTCCTTATATCCTAGCATCAAATTCATGCATGCAAATTAAGTGTCGACCCTCAACCAACATACACAAATCAGTTTTAATTCTTGTAGATAAGTAAATTGAATTCACAACTTATGAAACGCAATTAGAAGTAATCAAATCATATAGCAAGCATAAACATGGTTTTGAATCCCCCCCTAGCCAAGGGGGGTTTAGTTCCTCATACTCGCAAAGCAAAGATACATAAATTTAGAAATTAAAATCCAAAGAAAGAAAACACCTAGAACGCTCCAACTTGGCAGCAAGCTCATCAACGATTTCTCCTTCCTTCTTGCTGCGGAGGAGAAGTTTAGAACATGTTTTGGGTGGTATTTATGGTGTAGAATGGATGGGGAATGGTATGGAGAGGTTTAGGGTTGATGGGTGGTGCGGCAAGGGGTTGTTTTTGGCAGAAAATTGGGAGTATGGTGGTGGAAGGCTACGGCAAAGGTGTGGAATGGATTTCTGGCGTGATTTCTGGCGGCAGGGGGTTCATGAGTATATATAGGCACTTAAAACCCTAGGTAAATCAGATATGGACTTGAATAACCCAAATCCACAAGAAAAAAGGCTTAGAAATCAGAATTCAATAAGAAAAAGGCCTAGATAGTGCGGCTGGATTAGGGAATGCAAGATAAGGCTTCTAGAAAGCCTTGCAAAGCAAGGAAAACTGATTCTAGAAAGGGATAGGTGCGGCAGGTTTAGGGGAATAAGGATAGGGCTTCTAGAAAGCCCAAAACCAAGAGGAAATAAGCCCTAACCCAGGACATGAATAAGAAAATATTCTAGAACCTTTCTTTGTGTCTTCCAATGCTTAGGAACCTTCTAATGTTGCTAAAACTCAAGGCCATCTAGGTTTAGGAAAGATCAACCCAAAATAGGAAACTTTTAGGCTTAACTTTCCTACTTCAAGTAGGAAACCTTGTTTGAGTAGGAATCTTCATTCTTCTAGGAATCCATCCTTGACAATGACTCCTTCGATGATTAGGAATCCTTCTTCAATTAGGACTTCTTCGTTGATTAGGAATCCTTCTTCAACTAGGACTCCTCACATCTTCAAATCTTCATTTTCGTCCATTCCCTTGGCTCCAAGTATGTGACTTCCATTCCAAGCTCCATTTTGCTCCAAAAGGCTCCAAATTGCATCATTTTATGTAATATGCCCTTAAAACCTGAAAACACATGAAACTAGCTTAAAAGACTACTTTAAACTAAGAAAACATAACGAAAATGCATAAGAACTAGTTAACTAAGGCCCATAAATATGGTTCCCTTCTTTGGTGCAGATACCCAAGCAAATCCCCGATGGTGGGTGCATGTACACGAACCTTAGGCAACACAACGCACCCATCATCAAACATCACTATCCATTTCCGTTCAAGGATGCAATGTATGAGAACTTTGTTGAGCATGTTGTGGAGGAGATCCCACTGTATGCTGTGGGCTCCAACAAAGAAAGCAATTTCCGGAGTTAATAAGCATGTTTTTCAATATGATCTCATGAATGAAATGCTATTACTTAGATGCGAGAACCAGTGACACCATATGCTCATACCAATTTTAAACTCCACAAATTGAAACACATAACACTCAAGATTAAAGTCAAGGGTTGTAACGGGGCTTGGGGTATTGGCTTAACAAAGAAGGGTAAAGGATAAACAAATGTTCTTAAAACAATAGTAAGCAAAGCAATGAAATTGACACTTAGAATTCACTTTAGAGTGCAGAAATCAACTTTAAACACAAAGGGGAAAGTTCATGTAACACTTAGGATCAAATTCAATGTTTTGTACCCTTTCTTCAACAACCAACAACTTAGAGCTCATTTTTATGCTCTTCCAACTCCTTTTCATACTTTTCACAACTTTTTCTTTTTTTCTTTTTATTTTGCACGAATTTTTTTTTTCTTTGCCGTGCCTCAATATGAACTTTGGCACACACCCATATCAAGAATCCTTCCCCTACACTTGTTTTCTGCAATACCATGATCAAAAGGAATTCATCTTGAGTCATGCTTAACTACGCTTTAAGAACAAGGGTATGGATAATCCTAATCTAGGCTAGGTAAGGATAATGTGGGTAACAAACAACATAGGCTAAACAAGGCTCAACGGGGTTAAACCTACAAAAACAAATGCATGGAATGAAGGCTTTTTGGCTATGGTGGTAACTACTAACTTCATCTTGAATATTTGTTATGCAATTCAATAACATGTTTTGAATGAAATTGGCATGAGTTCTAGCATTTGGAACTAAATAATGAAACGCCTTCTAAGTAGTAACCAAGCAAAGAATAATGAGATCATGCAACGACTTTAGAAAACAAGAATGCACAGATTTTAGCTCTCCAAATAAACATTTAGGCTCAAGTCTCACAAGGTTGTAGCGTTTGTTTGAGTTCCTTCCTTCAAGCGTGTTACAAAAACTGATTTTTCCTTTATGATTACATGTAAATTCATAAGTTATAACCACAACCAAGCATAAACCAAAGAGTAAACCAAACTTTCATCCATGTTTATAACTCTCTTTAATAGTCATGCAATTAAAAACCGAATCCTCATCATTGTGTTGGAAGGTACCCTAAGACACAAACAAACACACAAAACAACTTTAAAACGACTCTTTTTGGGTTTTTCAAAACATTTTTTCAAATTTTTATGGGATGTTATGTCAAAACACACTAAAACACACCAAAACAGCCTAAAAACAGCAAGGAACAACATTTGAAATTATGGGTGATAAAACCCTACGAATTTGTATCAAAACACTTTGGTTACCCCCCACAGTTAAATCAAACATTGTCCTCAATGTTTCAAGCATAAACTAACACAAATAACCAACAAACAAAGAAAAAAACAACTAAACAATCTAACATGGCAGAAACGAAATAACAACAAAGAGAAAGGTTTAGGAACGCAAATCTGGAATTGGAGTGCTCTCTAGGTCTTCCTTTGTCGAATGCATGGGTTGTCTCCCAAGTAGCGCTTTCTTTAATGTCTTGCAGCCGGACGATGCTCCATTGAAGGTTTATGGAACCCCACGGCATGGAGGGGTGTTTCCACAACCTGTCCTACGAAATACTTCATTCTTTGGGTCCTTGAATGAGATGGGATAATGATCATTTCTTATTGTCGTGTTTTGCTTCTCTAAATCAACACAAACTCTCCCACCACGTTGACTTCGATTAGGTACCTGCACCATACAAGGTAGCAACCTATTAGTTGAAATGGGAATCGAAGTTGGAATAGGTGGCTTACCTTTGTACGGCAAAGAAGTGGTAGCACTATGGACAGATGCACAAGGGGTGCACTCGGCCAGATTTGGTGATTTCAAGGTTGGGGCTGTGCACTCTTTGTTGTTCACTCCAATTCCTTCCTCGATGGTGGGTTGTGGTACATTCTTCTTGACTAGTGTTGAACATTCCTGCCCTATATGTTCAATTACATTAATAGCACAACAAGAACGAACATCTTTAGTATTCTCCACAGATTCAGAAATCTTAAAGTTAATCATATCACCACCAAAGGCCATAGTTACTGCTCCCTTGGCCACGTCAATCTTGGTTTGAGCCGTTTTCATGAATGGTCGTCCAAGTAAGAGTGGTGATGGTGGAGAGTGGGTTGAGTCCTCCATATCAAGCACATAGAAATCTGCAGGAAAAATCAAGTGGTCTACCTGCACCAAAACATCTTCCAACTCTTCCTTGGGATATGCATTAGATCGATCGGCTAATTGAATAATAACGCCATCATTTTTAAGCTTTCCTAGATTCATAGATGCATAAACAGAATATGGCATGACATTAATTGATGCACCTAAATCTAGCATAGCATGCTCAAATCTTGTATTACCAATTACACAAGGGATTTTGAAACTACCCGGATCTTTGCATTTAGGTGGCAACTTCCTCTGCAACATTGCAGAGACATTCTCGCTTACATGTACCACCTCTTTCTCCCGAACCCATTTCCTTGTTGTACAAAGCTTCTTAAAAAACTTGGCATACTTCGGGATTTGCTTTATAGCATCGAGGAGAGGGATATTGACATGCACCTTTCTAAACGTCTCAAGAACGTCTTTTTCCTCTTCTTCGTTCTTGGCTTGCAAAAATCTGCTAGGAAAGGGTACATCTGATGTGATAAAAGTTAAGCACACAAATCAAACCCTCTTTTGACAATTGTAGTATATGTATAAGTAGGGATCGTTCTGGACCGGGGATTAGGAGGGATTGCTAATCTAATTGAAACTGACTTAAAAACACTTAACAAGACTCACAAGACTCCAAACAAACTTAAAAGACTCAAAACAGCACGAAACAACCAAATAGACTCAAAACTGACTCTAGGGAGTTATTTGGACGAAAATTGGTTTTAACTTGACTCAAGACACTTAAAAACACAAACCAAAACAGATTTTAACTAATCTAACACTTCAAAGTAAAGGGGGATTGGGTTTTGGACGCAAATAAAGTAAAACAAACAAATTAAAGACTAAAACAGATTTTGGACGAAAATTAGGAAATTGGATGGGTGATGGTCTAGCTAGAAGGTCCTTGTCCACACATGACACACTTGCATACAAATCAATCTCCAATTGCTTTTCAATAAACCATGAACCTCAACACCCCAAGTTAATTAGGTACGCTTAAATTAACCCTAAGATTTTCCTTAAATCATTGAATTGAATGGAAATAGCGCATCGCAATCAAATTATTCCTTAAAAGTTCCCTACATGAAAGCGCATAATAGAGACACAATCAAAGATCATTAAGTGCTATGAAAATCATAAGTGTTGACACGACATTCATAACTATGAAAGCGCATGATACTTATGCCAGGAATTTACTTAACATGATTGTGACTAGCATCCCTTACTACTTATGAATATAAGTTCATAACGATTAGGTGAAAATCCCTTATATTCTAGCATCAAATTCATGCATGCAAACTAAGTTGGCCACCTTAATAACCACATAAGAATAAGTTTTGAATAAAACTAACACACCCCGATCTAGAGGATCCAGGTGTGCTGGCCGTCACATGAGCGTGACGTAACCATAAGTGCGACATGGAAGCAAAACAACCACAAACATAAGCAGGAATTCAAACCAAACTCTAACAGAACAACCTACCGGAACAACCGGACAAGTTATAAAGTAAACACATAAGTTCAGAGCATAGGTTTAAGTGCAGTCAAGTAGGACTAAAATAAAAAATACATCACCCTCAGGTGAGTCCTAGATGTCGAAAGTCTGTCAGAAAGCCGGAATAAGACCTCGAGAGCCACCAACCGCTAACTAGAACCTGGAGGGGCACAAAACAAAATGAGTGGGTCAGTAAAACCAAATAGTTTTTCCAAACATTTCATTTAAAACAATTTTAACCCCTCACCGTAAAAACTTGTATACTTTCCCAGAAAATAGTATATATACATATATATATACGCCACATCATAACTCAGCACATATCCATCATCATAATATCTCAGAAATGATATGCCATGCCCAAAATATAATCAGAATGTATCAATATCAATCAGGTGAATAATAAATCAACCGGAGACCCTACAATGGTCCTGTATGGCTGATTCTAAAGCTCAACATCCAATCCAACCGGAGTCACCTCGGTGACCTGTACGGTTCAACTCTGCACGTCACTCGGAACTACATATAGTAGTCTGTACGATAACAGGTGTATAAATACGCTCTAGTGCTTCTCTCATCAATCATCGGCGCACATAACTAAGGTCACCCACTAGTTGGAATCACATCTAGTGATCTGTACAACTAGCATGTCGGAACCCTCACATGGTCTGTACGACATCCACCTACTTGGATCCAAGACGAGCGTGCGGTGTGGTGAATAACAATATAAGCACTATCACCTAGGTGCAAGTTATGAGCTTTCAATGCAATTCATAATAAATAACTCAGCTGGAAATAAATAAACTCACCTGAGCGTCCACCGCGTCATTTCACGTACATATATATCAATTATCAAATTAAATATCTCAATAATTTCATGCATGGCAATTAAATTCATAACTTTCATAAAAATGTATTTTCTGGGAAAATAACTGTATATAGGTAAATACGAAATCAAAACTGCCCACTCACTGATAAGTAGACGGGTCGTAACCCCCGTGACGTCCCTGGATACGCTCGTCCTCGGGATATGTATCACCTATATGCGAAACAACTATAAAAACATTAATTTTAAACACATCACCAATAATTCGAAATAACTTCTCATACGATGCTCAAATTGGGTATATGAATATACCACATCGACCTACTCGACGTCACGAACGTCGCATAATTTTTAGATAAATTTTTGGACTCTCCACGTGCCGGCTAGGGCACGGCCTTACGCGCGGCCCATGCGCAGGTGCTCTAACGGAAGTCGCGGACGGCGTCAGGAATATTCCTTGGAATATTCCGTCAAAAGCTAACGGTTACCGTTAGGGTTAACTAACGTCGTTAGCATATTCCGTTAAAGTTAACGGAATATGCCACTGTCTTCTCCGGCGACTCGCCGGTCGTCGGTTTCTGGGCAAATTTTCGAACTAAGGTTTCTCACTCATTTTTCAACCATTTTTCACGAAATTGGTACCAAAATGAAGCTCTAAGCATGAGGAATCACATTACACAAGTTTCAAGGTCCAAAATCCACTAAATTTTACCTGAGGTAGTTCGATAATTCGGCCAAACTTTGAAAGCTTCGTTCTCAGTCCTCGGACGTCCAAATCTTACCAACGAAGTACCCCGAAGCTTGTGAGAACCTCCTTAAGCTCACTGTGAGCTTGAAATCCCCTGAAACACAACATTTTATGTTCGCATGAACAGTGACCAAAAATGGAGGTTCGGGTTTCACGTGATTCCGAGGGTTTCACTTCCTAAAACTAGTACCAATCAACTTGAAATGACTCAAGGATGAAGATGCATACCTTGGATGCCTCGATCCGTCGAGATTTGGAGTGTTTTGGGTTCGTCCGTACGTGAGGGTGTGTAGAGAGGATGAAAGAGAGTCGGGGTAGAGGAGAGAGAGAGACCACGGGATGGGGAGAGAGAGATAGAGGGTTGTATGTGTCCAAGTCAATCCACACCGTCCATTTGTCTAAATCCTTAACCAACAAACAATCCAACCATTCAAAATTTTATCCAACTTAATTAATATATCCAATAGGTTAGGAAAAATATGAATATCTAAAACATATCACACACACACCTTAGTAACGTCGAGGGTAAAATCGTCATTTCATGCTCCCGATATATAAATCCCGGGACGGGCTGTGACAAAAACAGTTAAGCAAATTGCATTCACAATTTATCAAATCGCAATTGAAAGTAATCAATTCATATTACAAGTATAATCATGGTTTCGAATTCCCCTCTAACTATACAGAAATTAGTTCCTCATGTTCGCAATTAGACAAAGATAACTTGAATTGAACATTGAAAACAAAGATAGAATACACCTAGAAACACTCCAGATGGCTCATTCTTCTCCTTTCTTAGCTGCGGCACAAGAGGAATGTGGTGGATGGATGTAGGTGATTTTTGGTAGAGGGTGGTTGCTGTATAGGTGTGGTGTAGAACTCCTCATATGGCTGCCAATATGCATCTTGTTGAGCCTCCTTGGCTTGATTTTGTGAGCCTTGCACCAAACAATTTAATTCATTAAGAATTTGATTATAATTTATTGACAAACCTGAGTTTGATTGAGCATATTGCATAGGTCTTGAATAGAACTCCTCATCTTGCTGCCAATATCCATCTTGTTGGAATTGTTGAGGTTCCCCCCACATATAATTTGAATGATCTCTCCACGCCGAATTGTAAGTGTTGGAAAACATGTTGTTGCTTGGTTGATCATAGCCTTGATAACCCCAAGCATCTTCGTTCACAGTGAATTGAGGATGTTGATGAGTTTGATATCCGTGCCCATAAGACACACCAAATGTAGGGACACTTTGCATTGTAGTCCTTCCGGCAATTTGTGACAATTGAGAAGTAAGATTCGCCAATTGAGCTTGAATGTTAGCAAAATCCATGTCTTACTTCTCTAGAACCTGAAATCAAAGAAAGAAAACTAAATCAAATATCAAAAGTAAAATAAATGAAACAAAATCAGAAACGAAAAACAAAAGACACGAAAAAGAAAGAAAGGGGGATTAGCAATTTTGCTAATCCCCGGCAACTGCGCCAAAATTTGATGTAATAAAAGTTAAGCACACAAATCAAACCCTCTTTTGACAATTGTAGTATATGTATAAGTAGGAATCGTTCTGGACCGGGGATTAGGAGGGATTGCTAATCTAATTGAAACTGACTTAAAAACACAAAAATAAACTTAAAAACACTTAACAAGACTCACAAGACTCCAAACAAACTTAAAAGAGTCAAAACAGCACGCAATAACCAAATAGACTCAAAACTGACTCTAGGGAGTTATTTGGACGAAAATTGGTTTTAACTTGACTCAAGACACTTAAAAACACAAACCAAAACAAATTTTAACTAATCTAACACTTCAAAGTGAAGGGGGATTGGGTTTTGGACGAAAATAAAGTAGAACAAACAAATTAAAGACTAAAACAGATTTTGGACGAAAATTGGGAAATTGGATGGGTGATGGTCTAACTAGAAGGTCCTTCTCCACACATGACACACTTGCATACAAATCAATCTCCAATTGCTTTTCAATAAACCATGAACCTCAACACCCCAAATTAATTAGGTACGCTTAAATTAACCCTAAGATTTTCCTTAAATCATTGAATTGAATGGAAATAGCGTATCGCAACCAATTATTCCTTAAAAGTTCCCTACATGAAAGCGCATAATAGAGATACAATCAAAGATCATTAAGTGCTATGAAAATCATAAGTGTTGACACGACATTCATAACTATGAAAGCGCATGATACTTATGCCAGGAATTTACTTAACATGATTGTGACTAACAACCCTTACTACTTATGAATATAAGTTCATAACGATTAGGTGAAAATCCCTTATATTCTAGCATCAAATTCATGCATGCAAACTATGTTAGCCACCACCACATACCCCACAACAATTCCAATCCAATTCAAGTATGTCCACGGATAGTGATCAAATTCTTCAAGTACTAACCTCTTTGACGCAGGACCAACAAAATCAAGACAAGAAGTTGGATAAATTGAAGAGTCAAATGGGAGAGATTATGGAATTCATGGTACAAATTCACGATGCTATCACTTTGGGAAGTGCTATGGAGGTTGGAGCTGGCCTAAAAACGTACAAACATAGCCTAGAAGTGGATGAGGAGCTGCTGATTGAGGAGGAGGAAGCAGACATACACACGGCAAGGGTAGAACAACCCTTGCCGCAGCCCCTTAAGCCCTCTAACCCACCCACCACAAGTAAGGACGTCCTAATTTCATTTCATTCTAATGTTATTCCTCCGAATGTCCCTTTTCCTCGCAAGTTTTTGATTCCCAAGAAAGAAGAGAGTGAAAAAGACATCGTGGAAGCCTTCCCAAAGGTGCAAAATGGTATTCCAATTCTTGGCACACCCACTCAAGTACCAGATTGTGTTGAAGTGTTCAAAGAACCTTGTTCACCACAAACAAGGAGTCAAGAAAATGAAGTGGCTGGAGAATTTCAAGAATTCATTAAAGAGGACGTATTTGAAGTAACATAGCCCAAAGAAGTTGAGTTTGATGACACGGGACAAATCACAACCATCGTAGTAAATCTGGCCAAATTCAAAGTCCCTGAAACTTTCAAAGAAGTGGTGTTTGTCATTGAGTTCATGTTAGAGCAAACAGGTAAGCCACCTCCTCGAAATTCAATTTCGTTTTCTACTAACATGCTGTTGATGATTCAGGCACCCACGTTAGAATTTAAACCATTGCCGGATCATTTCAAGTATCACCGTCCATTCAAAGATCAATTCCATGCCATGGCCACCAATGGCACTAAATTAGAGGTATCGTCCGGCTGTAAGACGTTAAAGCAAGCGCTTCTTGGGAGGCAACCCATGCAAATAAAGGAGACCTAGGAAGCTCTGGCATCATAACCAGATTTGCGTTCCTAAACCCTACTTTTTATTGCTTTTACTTTGCCATATTTGTCTAATTTGCTAGGTTATGTTTTGTTTTGTTTTGCTCGAGGACTAGAAAAAGCTAAGTGTGGGGGAATTAATGTTTTGAGTGTTTTTAGTGTGTTTTGAAGTGTTTTAGTGTGTCTTTAACAGAAAATACGAAAATTTCAAAAAAAAATTAGAAAACGTTTTGAAAAACCTAAAAAGAGTCGTTTTAAAGTCTTAAGGTACCTTCCAACACAATGATGAGGATTTGGTTTTTAATTGCATGACTTTTAAAGAAAGTTACAAACATGGGTGGAAGTTTGATATGCTCTCTGGTTTATACTTGGTTTTAGTTGTCGTTTACGAATTCACATGTAATCACAAAGGAAAAAAAATCAGTTTTTGTAACATGCTTGAAGGAAGGAACTCAAACTAACGCTACAACCCTGAGAGACTTGAGCCTAAACATTATTTGGACAGTTATTAATCTGTGCATTGTTGTTTTCTAAAGTCGTTGCATGATCTAATTATTCTTTGCTTGGTTACTACATAGCAGGCGTTTCATCACTTTAGTTCCAAATACTAGAACTCATGCTCGTTTTATTCAAAGCTTAAAATTGAGTGCATAACATATAACAAGATGAAGTTGTTTAGTAGTTACCACCAGAGCCAGAAAGCCTTCATCCCATGCATTTGTTTTGTAGGTTTAACCCCTTTGAGCCTTATTTTGCCTATTTTTGTTGTTAGCCACATTATCCCTACCTAGCCTAGAATAGGACCATCCACACCCTTGTTCTTAAAGTATAGTGGAGCATGACTTAGAGGGAATTCCTTTTGCTCAAACATATTGCAAAAATCAAGTGTGGGGGAAGGGAATTTTTGTGTTTTGTGTGCCTAAGTATAGGGCACGGGTAAAAAAAAAAAAATTTAATCTGAAAATAAATCCCCTTTGCAACTGGAATTAAGTTAGGATAGGATTAGGATAGGATAAGATAAGATAAAGTTGGATAAGATTTTGGATAATCTTCACTCTTTTCAGCACATTCCTAGCCTCTTGAACTTCAAATTCGTCCATCCATCTTGCTCCATTCATAAGCTATCCATTTGGTGCCCAAAAATGCCTCAAAATGCTCCAAATTGCACTTTCTTGCCAACTTTGTCATATGGACCTACAAACACACGAAAATAGCTTAAAACACTATAATAAACATAAACTAACTATGAAAATGCAAGAAAACAAGCTAACTAACTCGCATAAATATGCTTCTATCAACATCCGAAGGAATAACATTAGAATTAACTTGAATTGTACCTTCCTTACCCTTATTGGCCGAATTGGATGGCTTGGGTGGTTGCGGCAAGGATTGCTCAATCCTTGCCGTGGCCTTTGCTTGCTCCTCCTCTTCTATTTGCAACTTCTCGTCCTCCTTGAGGGCAGATTTGGATGGTTTTGGCTCGGTTCCTACTTCTTTCCCACTTCTTAGCGTGATAGCTTTGGCCGTTTCGACTCCTCCCCTCGGATTGACAACAGTTGAACTTGGCAACTTGCCTTGCTCTCAAAATTGGCCCATGAACTCCGCAACCTGCCCTACTTGCTTCTCCAAGTCATCCATCCTTTTGTCTCTATTTTCCATACCCTGAGCTATAGAAGTTAGTAATTGAAAAATCTGATCATTATCAATGGACGAACCTGAATTGGTTTGGGTAGGTTGTGCTTGAGGTTGTGTGGGTGCCAACGGCTTTTGATAGAAACCCGGGGGTTGTTGCCTAAATGCAATTTGTTGTTGGCCTTGTTGGGGTTCTCGCCATTTGAAATTCGGATGATCTCTCCAACCAAGATTGTAAGTATTAGAAAAGGGGTCATTCCTCGGTTGGTATTGGTTGCCAAATCCCACGGCATTGAGGGTCTCCCACCCTCCATTTCTATCAATTGTGGGCACTTGTCCGTAAGGTGTCCGTGCGTGAAGCATACGCCACAAACTGCCACGTTTTGTGATATGATATTAACTACCACTCAAATTAACCCTCTTTTTATCAATTGTAGCAATGTATGTAAGTAGGGATCGTTCTAAACCGGGGATTAGGAGGGATTGCAAAATCACTTGAAAACTGACTCAAATACGTAAAAACAAGTTTAAAACACTAAACTAGACTCAAAGAATGAAAAACTAAACTTTAAAACACCAAAACAAACCAAAAGACTCAAAACAGCCCAAAAACACTCAAAACTGCCTTAAAACCACAATCTGGGCAGTTTTGAACACTAGACTCAAACTTGGACGAAAATTGATTTTATCTTGACCTAAGACACTTAAAAACACAAACTAAAGTGATTTCTAACTACTATGACTCAACTAAGTAAATGGGGATTGATTTTGACGAAATTGGACTTTAAAACATAAACTTCAAAAACAAACTTTAATGAAAACGATTTTGATGAAATAGAATGGGGAAAGGCTAGTTAGAAGGTTCCTTCTCCACACATGAAACATATGCATACGACTCGATCTCCAATTACTCTGTCAACAAACCATGAATGACAATGCCCCAAATTAACTAGATCGACCAATTAATTCTCAGATTTCCCTAGATTCATTGAATTGAATGGGATACGCATTACAACCAAATTATTCTTATCAAGGACCCTAACTATGGAATACGCATGATAGAGACACATATCAAAGATCATTAAGTTCAATGGAAATCATAAGCATTGACGAGGCATTCATAACTATGGGATACGCATGTTACTCTTGCCTAGGATTTACTTAACGCAATCGTGACTAGCGACTTTTACTACTTATGAATATAAGTTAATAACGATTAGGTGAAATTCCCTTATACTCTAGCATCAAATTCATGCATGCAAACTAAGTGTCGACCCTCAATAAACATACACAAACATGTTATCAATCAAATAGATAAGTAAACCACATTCACGATTCATGAAATCATAATTGGACGAAATCAAGTCATATAAAACATATGATCATGGCTTTGAATTCCCCTCTAACTATAAAGAAATTAGTTCCTCATGTTCGCAAATAAACAAAGATAAATAAATATAAACATTGACATAAAGATAGAAAACACCTAGAAACGCTCCAACAATCCAACGTCTTGAATGGCATGCACGGCTCCAAGTTGTCTTCCTTGTTCTCCTTTGCAAGTCACGGCACAATGAGGGTGTGATGGATGAATGATGTAGAGAAAAAAACTAAAACACTTACTAACTAATTTGACACTTTAAAACAAAGGGGGATTGGTTTTGGACGAATTTAAAAACAAAACAAAACTTTGTAAACTAGAACAGATTTTAAAACGAATTGGGTTGAATTGAATGGATGGAAGGCTAGCTAAGGGGTTCATCTCCACACATGTCACACTTGCATATAAAACGATTTCCAATTGCTTTTCAATAAACCATGAATTCTCAACGCCCCAAGTTAATTAGGTCCGCTTAAATTAACCCTCAGATTTTCCTTAAGTTATTGAATTGGATGAATTGCATACGACAACCCAAAGCATTCCCCACAAGTTCCCTACATGAAAGTACATAATAGAGATTCAAGCAAGGATCATTAAGTTTTATGAAAATCATAAGCAAGGCCCTCATAACTATGAAAGCACATGATACTTATGCCAAGAATTTACTTAACGCGATTGTGATCAACAAGCTTTACTACTTGTGAATATAAGTTCATAACAATAATTGAAATTCCCTTATATCCTAGCATCAAATTCATACATGCAAACTAAGCGGGCTCTTTTCACCAACATACACAAACCAGTTTTAATTCATATAGATAAGTAAATTGAATTCATAACTTATGAAACGCAATTAGAAGTAATCAAATCATATAGCAAGCATAAACATGGTTTTGAATCCCCCCCTAGCCAAGGGGGGTTTAGTTCCTCATACTTGCAAAGCAAAGATACATAAATTTAGAAATTAAAATCCAAAGAAAGAAAACACCTAGAACGCTCAAACTTGGCAGCAAGCTCATCAATGATTTCTCCTTCCTCCTTACTGCGGCAGAGAAGTTTAGAACAGGTTTTGGGTGGTATTTATGGTGTAGAATGGATGGGGAATGGTATGGAGAGGTTTAGGGTTGATGGGTGGTGCGGCAAGGGGTTGTTTTTGGCAGAAAATTGGGAGTATGATGGTGGAAGGCTACGGCAAAGGTGTGGAATGGATTTCTGGCGTGATTTATAAATGTGAGAGGTGGTTAATTCAGCCAAGGGGGTTCATGAGTATATATAGGCACTTAAAACCCCAGGTAAATCAGATATGGACTTGAATAACCCAAATCCACAAGAAAAAAGGCTTAGAAATCAGAATTCAATAGGAAAAAGGCCTAGATAGTGCGGCTGGATTAGGGAATGCAAGATAAGGCTTCTAGAAAGCCTTGCAAAGCAAGGAAAAATGATTCTAGAAGGGGATAGGTGCGGCAGGTTTAGGGGAATAAGGATAGGGCTTCTAGAAAGCCCCTAACCCACGGCATGAATAAGAAAATATTCTAGAACTTTTCTTTGTGTCTTCCAACGCTTAGGAACCTTCTAATGTTGCTAAAACTCAAGGCCATCTAGGTTTAGGAAAGATCAACCCAAAATAGGAAACTTTTAGGCTTAACTTTCCTACTTCAAGTAGGAAACCTTGTTTGAGTAGGAATCTTCATTCTTCTAGGAATCCGATGATTAGGAATCCTTCTTCAATTAGGACTTCTTCGTTGATTAGGAATCCTTCTTCAACTAGGACTCCTCACATCTTCAAATCTTTATTTTCGTCCATTCCCTTAGCTCCAAGTATGTGACTTCCATTCCAAGCTCCATTTTGCTCCAAAAGGCTCCAAATTGCATCATTTTATGTAATATGCCCTTAAAACCTAAAAACACATGAAACTAGCTTAAAAGACTACTTTAAACTAAGAAAACATAACGAAAATGCATAAGAACTAGTTAACTAAGGCGCATAAATATGCTCCTATCAGGTTGAGATGGCGCTGAGGCTCTCGAGATGTTTTAGACCCTTCTCCAAAAGTATGCGATGCATGCATGTAGTAGGGCTAATTCCCTTGATGTCGGCCAATGTCCATCCAATTGCCGTTTTGTACTCCTTTTGCACCATCACTAATTTACTCTCCTCTTGTGCTGTGAGTGAAGATGAAATGATGACGGGCAATGTCTCATCCTCTCCCAAGAAACATACCTCAAGTGACTAGGCAATGTCTTAAGTTCAAGAGTGGGTGGCTGCACAACTGAGGGAAGCATTTTATTAGCCGAAACCGAACTTAAAATAGGGTCCAAAAACTTACCAGTTTGCGATGGCAATGACTCAAGGGCAGCCACCATCTCAATGATATCTTCACTAGGGGGCACGGCAATGGAATCCTCATGCATGCCGTGGGTTTCCTTGGTGGCTGTTTCAATGTTTTTCATGTTCTTTCCTTATGCAATGACCAATTCAAGTGCATTGTCCTTCAAATTGTCAAAATGGTCCTGCGTCAAAGCGTCAATTATATCAATAGCAAAACATGAATGATTTTCACTACGAAACTTCATAGAATCAGAAAGATTGAAATTAATCACTTCCCCATCAAATTCCATCGTTAAAGTGCCATTAAACAAGTCAATCTTTGTTCGGGCCGTTTTCATGAATGGCCTTCCGAGGAGAATGGGTAATGAAGGGGCATGGTCTGATTCATCCATCTCAAGTACGTAGAAATCCGCCGGAAAGATCAAATGATTAACCTGCACTAAAACATCCTCCAAAACTCCCTTTGGATAGGCATTAGATCTATCGGCCAATTGTATGATTACACCATCATTTTTTAACTCTCCTAGGTTCATAGATGCATAAATTGAATATGGAATGACATTTATAGATGCACCTAAGTCTAACATGGCAGATTCAAACCTAGTATTACCAATGACACAAGGAATCGTAAAACTACCCGTATCTTTGCATTTAGGGGGCAGTTTGCGTTGCAAGATGGCTGACACGTTCTCGCCTACGTTCACAACTTCCTTGGTCGAAATCCTCTTCCTAGTGGTGCAAAGTTCCTTCAAGAACTTGGCGTACCTCGGGACTTGCTTGATTGCATCCAAAAGGGGTATGTTGACTTGAACTTTCCTAAATGTCTCTAGAATGTCCTTTTCAGCTTCTTCTTTCTTTGTTTGCTTGAACCTATTTGGAAAAGGAACATTCGAAGGAAAAACATTAGTAGGAACTGGATTTGACACGTTCTTACCTCTATTAGACAGATTGGATGACTTAGGATCATATAGGGCTTGCGGCAAAGGTGTTTCCACCTTTACCGTGGGTGGTTTTTGTTCTTCCTCTTCAATCATCAACTCCTCCACCTCGTTAAAATGTGATTTGGAGGGTTGGGGGTCAGATCCTACGTGCTTCCCACTTCGCAAAGTTATAGCTTTTACAGATTCGAATCCACCTTTTGGATTGACCACGGTTGAGCTAGGCAACTTGCCTTGCTCTCGAAACTGCCCCATAAACTCGGTAATTTGCCCCACTTGCTTCTCCAACTCGTCCACCTTCTTGTCCCTAGTTTGCATGCCCTGCGCCATAGAAGTTAGTAAATTAAAAATCTGATCATTATCAATAGAAGAACCTGATTTTTGGGCGGGTTGTGCTTGGGGTTGAGTTGGTGCAAATGGCTTTTGATAGAAACCCGGGGGTTGTTGCCTATGTGTGCTTTGTTGTTGGCCTTGTTGGGGTTCTCGCCATTTGAAATTTGGATGATCACGCCAATCAGGATTGTGAGTATTAGAAAATGGGTCATTCCTCGGTTGGTATTGGTTGCCAAATCCCACGCCATTGAGGGTCTCCCAACCTCTATTCTCTATCAATTGTGGGCATTTGTCCGTAAGGTGTCCTTGCATGGAGCATACGCCACAAGCTGCCACGTTTTGCACTTTTGGACCTTCCACCACCTGAGAAAGCAAAGTAGTAAGGTTACCCATTTGATTTTGAAGTTCGGTTATGGCACTTACCTCATTCACTTGGTGTTGCCGTGGGTTGCTCCTTTGTCCAACACCTTCGTATTGTTGGGCATTCAATGCTCGATTGGAGATTAATGTCTTGGCTGCCGTGGGGGTCTTGTCCACCAAGGCTCCTCCTGCCGAGGCATCTAGCATTTGACGTTCGATTGGTAGTAGACCCTCGTAGAAGTATTGTAGAAGAAGTTCCTCCTTCATCTGATGCTGTGGACATGAAGCAACAAGAGATTTAAAACGTTCATAGTAAGTAGGAAAAGATTCACCTTCATCTTGTTGAATTCCACTTATCCTTTTTCATAGGAGGATGACTCGAGAAGTTGGGAAAAACTTCTCCAAGAAAGCCCGTTTCATGCGCTCCCAAGATGTGACCGTTCCGAGAGCTAATTCATACAACCAATCTTTCACCTTTTCCATGAGAGAAAAGGGAAAAGCCTTCATCTTCAATATGCTCCCGTCAACATTGATTGGAGTCATGCTTGAACACACCACCTCGAACTCTTTCAAGTGCTTGTTAGGATCTCCATGGACAACCCATGGTACTTCGGAATGTGGTGTAGCAAACTTGACTTCAACTCGAATTCCTCGGTCTTTCCTTGGGCAGCTGCGGGATATTGAATACATAGAGGTGTGGCATTGTCTAATCCCGAAGCCGAAAGCTCCTTGATTGTACGATCGTCCTGTGCCATGGCTTCCTCTACTTCACCCACTCTTGCCGTGGGTTCCTCTTCTTTAAACCCAACTTCGGCTTCTGAACTTGATTCACTAGGTTCTGGATTCTTCCTTTTTCGTCTCAATTCTCGCTCAAAATCGTCGTCAAAGTCCAAGATGTGTTCACGAATCAGATGAGAACTCCGAGTCATAAATTAGTACCTAAAAACAAGAAAACAACACAAGGTCAGAATCTGGAATTAATTAAAACAAACTGAAATAAAACAATCCAAGG
>VIEB01002009.1:2438-27260 GCA_006547085.1 Malus baccata | reverse complement strand
TGCCGCACCTAGGCCTCTAGAATATCTGATTTCCTTGCCTTGCAAGGCATTCTAGAAGGCCCATCTCTAACCCTAACCCAAGCCGCACCCTAGGCCCTTTTTCTCACTAAAATTTTGATTGTTTTAAACCTATTTTCTGGTGGATTTGGGCTTCTAGAAACCCTAATATGATTGCTAGGGTTTTGAAGTGCCTATATATACTCATTAAACCCTTTTGGCCGAAATATCATCTCCCATACACAATCATTCACGCCAGAAATCTGCCCTTGATTTCTGCCGCACCTTCCCATCACCAAAGTCCCAAAATTCTGCCCAAAATTGCCTTAGGTCTTCTAGAAACCTGAATTCCTTGCCTTGCAAGGCCATCTAGAAGCCTTATCCTTCTAATTCATTCCTGCCGCACCTAGGAGGACCTTTCCTACCCAAAATCTGATTGTTTTAAGCCCTTTCCTGATGGGATTTAATCCTCCAAGTCCTAATCTGATTTGCTAGACTTTTAGGACCCTATAAATACATGGTGCCGCACCCATTCATTGATACCACCTCTCATACACATTCATTCACTCTACAAATTCGTCCAAACACTTCTCCACACCTTTGCCGCACCAAGGAGGAGGAGAAGGAAGCTCGGAAGTTCATGCAATTCAAGTTCGCGTCGCTGGAATTTCTAGGTGTTTCTTTTCCTTTGATTTCAATGTTTAAATTCGATTCTCTTTGTTTTGTGCGTATGAGGAACTAAACCCCCCCTTGGCTAGGGGGGGATTCGAAACCATGTTTATGCTTGCTATATGATTTGATTACTTCTAATTGCGTTTCATAAGTTGTGAATTCAATTTACTTATCTATGTGAATTACATTGATTTGTGTGTGTTGGTTGAGAGTGCACGCTTAATTATCATGCATAAATTGAATGCTAGTATATAAGGAAATTTCACCTAATCGTTATGGACTTATATTCACAAGTAGTAAAGGTTGATGATCTCAATCGCGTTAAGTAAATTCTTGGCATAAGTTTCATGCAATCATAGTAACAAGTGCTTCGTCAATGCTTATGGTTTTCATAAAACTTAATGATTCTTGCTTGTATCTCTATTATGCAATCATGTAGGGGACTTGTATATAATGCTTTGGGTTGTCGTATGCAATCATCCAATTCAATAACATTAGGAAAATCTGAAGGTTAATTTAAGCGGACCTAATTAACTTGGGGCGTTGAGAATTCATGGGTTATTGAAAAGCAATTGGAAATCGTTTTGAATGCAAGTATAACATGTGTGGAGATGAACCCCTTAGCTAGCCTTCCATCCATTCACTTTCACCAAATTCGTTTTAAAATCTGTTTTGATTTACAAGTTTATGTTTTGCTTTCAATTTCGTAAAAACCAAATCCCCCTTTGTTTTCAAGTGTCAAATTAGTTAGAAAGTGTGTTAGTTTGTGTTTTTAAGTGTTTTGAGTCAAGTTAAAACCTATTTTCGTCAAAATCTTGTTTAGAGTTCAAAACTGCCCAGAAAGTGGTTTTAAGGCAGTTTTGAGTGTTTTTGTGTTATTTTGAGTCTTTTGGTTTGTTTTGGTGTTTTAAGTTATAGTTTTACATTCTTTGAGTCTAGTTAGTGTTTTAAACTTGTTTTTACGTTTTTGAGTCAATTCCAAGTGATTTTGCAATCCCTCCTAATCCCCGGCCTAGAACGATCCCTACTTACGTATTTTGCTACAATTGATAAAAAGAGGGTTAAATTTGTGTGCTTATATATTTCGCATCATAGAATGGGCAACGAAGGAGCATGGTCCGATTCATCCATTTCGAGGACATAGAAATCCGCCGCGAAGACTAAATGATTAACCTGCACAAGAACATCTTCCAAAACTCCCCTTGGATAGGCGTTAGATCTATCGGCCAATTGTATGATAACACCATCATTTTTCAATACTCCTAGGTTCATAGATGCATAAATGGAATATGGCATAACACTCAACGGTGGTCAATCCGAAAGGTGGATTCGAATCTGCAAAAGCTATGCATTTGCGAAGTGGAAAGCAAGTCGGATCTGACCTCAAACCATCCAAGTCACGTTCCAACGAGGAGGAAGAGTTGAGAATTGAAGAGGAGGAGCAAAGGCCACTCACGGCCAAGGTGGAACCAACAATGCCGCAACCACCCAAGCATTCCAATTCAGCCACCATAGGTAAGGAAGGTCCAATTCGAGTTAATTCTAATGTCATTCCTCCGAATGTACCGTTTCCTAGCAGATTTTTGCAAGCCAAGAACGAAGAAGAGGAGAAAGATGTTCTCGAGACGTTTAGGAAGGTGCATGTCAATATCCCACTCCTTGATGCTATAAAGCAAATCCCGAAGTATGCCAAGTTTTTGAAGAAGCTTTGTACAACAAGGAAACGGATACGGGAGCTCTAATCCGGTTCACGAACATATTTTGGACTTTGACGACGATTTTGAGCGTGAGTTGAGACGTAAGAGGAAGAACCCGGAACCTAGTGAATCAAGTGCAAGTTCCGAGTCCGTTTCTGAATTTGAAGAGGAAGTGGAAGACATGGCAGCGGACAACCGAACGATCAAGGAGTTTTCCACTTTAGGATTGGATAATGCCGCACCTCTATGTATCCAATACCCTAGAGCGGCTCCGGACAAAACTGCCGAGTTCGAATTGAAGTCAAGCTTGTTACATCACATTCCGAAGTACCATGGGCTGTCCATGGAAGATCCGAACAAGCATTTGAAGGAGTTTGAAGTCGTTTGCTCAAGCATGACTCCGGTGAACGTGGATGAGAGCATCTTGAAGATGAAGGCCTTTCCTTTTTCTCTCCAAGAGAAGGCGAAAGATTGGTTGTACGAATTGGCTCCCGGAACTGTCACATCATGGGAGAGCTTGAAACGAGCTTACTTGGAGAAGTTTTTCCCAACTTCTCGAGTCATCCTCCTACGAAAAAGGATAAGTGGAATTCAACAAGATGAAGGTGAGTCTTTTCCTACATATTATGAACGTTTTAAATCTCTTGTTGCTTCTTGTCCACAACATTAAATGAAGGAGGAACTACTTCTACAATACTTCTACGAGGGACTTCTACCAATCGAACGTCAAATGCTAGATGCCTCAGCGGGAGGAGCATTGGTGGACAAGACCCCTACGGCTGCAAAGATGTTGATCGCTCATCGAGCGTTGAACACTCAACAATACGAAGGTGTTGGACAAAGGAGCATGCCACGGCAACATCAAGTCAATGAGGTAAGTGCCATAACGGGACTTCAAAATCAAATGGCTAACCTTACTACGTTGCTTTCTCAGGTGGTGGAAGGTCCAAAAGTCAAAACCGTAGCTTCTTGTGGCGTATGCTCCATGCAATGACACCCTACGGACAAGTGCCCACAATTGATCGAGAATGGAGGGTGGGAGACACTCAATGCCGTGGGATATGCCAACCAATACCAATCACGTGGTGATCCATTTTCCAATACTTACAATCCTGGTTGGCGTGATCATCCGAATTTCAAATGGCGAGACCCCCAACAAGGCCAACAACAAAGCGGATTTAGGCAACAACCCCCGGGTTTCTATCAAAAGCCGTTGGCACCACCACAAGCCCAAGCACAACCTGCCCAAGGCAATTCAGGTGATTCAAGTGATAATGATAAGATTTTCCAATTACTTAACACTTTGACGCAGGAAGTCCAAACTCAAAACAAAGAGAGGCAAATCCAAGACAGGAGGGTGGACAACTTGGAGAAACAAGTGGGACAAATTGCCGAGTTCATGGGGCAATTTCGTGAGCAAGGAAGGTTGCCTAGCTCAACGGTGGTCAATCCGAAGGGTGGATTCGAATATGCAAAAGCTATGCATTTGCGAAGTGGAAAGCAAGTCGGATTTAACCTCAAACCATCCAAGTCACGTTCCAACGAGGAGGAGAAGTTACAAATTGAGGAGGAGGACCAAGCAAAGGCCACGGCAAGGGTAGAAATACCCTTGCCGCAACCACCCAAGCATTTCAATTCGGCCCCCCTAGGTAAGGAAGGTCCAATTCAAGTTAATTCTAATGTCATTCCTCCGAATGTACCGTTTCCTAGCAGATTTTTGCAAGCCAAGAACGAAGAAGAGGAGAAAGATGTTCTCGAGACGTTTAGGAAGGTGCATGTCAATATCCCACTCCTTGATGCTATCAAGCAAATCCCGAAGTATGCCAAGTTTTTGAAGAAGCTTTGTACAACAAGGAAACGGATACGGGAGAAAGAGGTGGTACACGTAAGTGAGAATGTATCTGCATTGTTGCAAAGAAAGTTACCACCTAAATGCAAAGATCCAGGTAGTTTCACTATCCCTTGTGTTATTGGCAATACGAGGTTTGATCATGCTATGTTAGATTTAGGTGCATCTATAAATGTCATGCCATATTCTGTTTATGCATCTATGAATCTAGGAAAGCTTAAAAATGATGGCGTTATTATTCAATTAGCCGATCGATCTAATGCATATCCCAAGGGAGTGTTGGAAGATGTTTTGGTGCAGGTAGACCATTTGATTTTTCCTGCAGATTTCTATGTGCTTGATATGGAGGACTCAACCCACTCTCCACCATCACCACTCTTACTTGGACGACCATTCATGAAAACGGCTCAAACCAAGATTGACGTGGCCAAGGGAGCAGTAACTATGGCCTTTGGTGGTGATATGATTAACTTTAAGATTTCTGAATCGGTTGAGAATACTAATGATGTTCGTTCTTGTTGTGCTATTAATGTAATTGAAAATATAGGGCAGGAATGTTCAACACTAGTCAAGAAGAATGTACCACAACCCACCATCGAGGAAGGAATTGGAGTGAACAACAAAGAGCGCACGGCCCCAACCTTGAAATCACCAAATCTGGCCGAATGCACCCCTTGTGCATCTGTCCATAGTGCTACCACTTCTTTTCCGTACAAAGGTAAGCCACCTATTCCAATTTCGATTCCCATTTCAACTAATAGGTTGTTACCTTGTATGGTGCAGGTACCTAATCGAAGACAACATGGTGGGAGAGTTCGTGTTGATTTAGAGAAGCAAAACATGACAATAAGAAAGGATCATTATCCCATCCCATTCAAGGACCCAAAGAATGAAGTAGCTCGTAGGACAAGTTGTGGAAAAACCACTCCATGCCGTGGGGTTCCATAAACCTTCAATGGAGCATCGTCCAGCTGCAAGACGTTAAAGAAAGCGCTTCTTGGGAGGCAACCCATGCATTTAACAAAGGAAGACCTAGAGAGCACTCCAATTCCAGATTTGCGTTCCTTAACTCTTCTCTTTGTTGTTGATGTCGTTTCTGCCATGCATTCAACAAACGCTACAACCTCGTGAGACTTGAGCCTAAACGTTTATTTGGAGAGTTAAAATCTGTGCATTCTTGTTTTCTAAAGTCGTTGCATGATCTCATTATTCTTTGCTTGGTTACTACTTAGAAGGCGTTTCATCATTTAGTTCCAAATGCTAGAACTCATGCCAATTTCATTCAAAACATGTTATTGAATTGCATAACACATATTCAAGATGAAGTTAGTAGTTACCACCATAGCCAAAAAGCCTTCATTCCATGCATTCGTTTTTGTAGGTTTAACCCCGTTGAGCCTTGTTTAGCCTATGTTGTTTGTTAACCCACATTATCCTTACCTAGCCTAGATTAGGATTATCCATACCCTTGTTCTTAAAGCATAGTTAAGCATGACTCACGATGAATTCCTTTTGGTCATTATTGGCAGAAAACGAGTGTGGGGGAAGTGAGTTTTGTTGTGGGGGTGCCAAAGTCTTGAATGAGGCACGAAAAAGAAAGAAAAAGAAAAAATTCGTGGAAAATAGAAAGGAAAAAAGAAAAAGTTGTGAAAAGCATGAAAAGGAGTTGGAAGAGCATAAAATGAGCTCTAAGTTGTTGGTTGTTGAAGAAAGGGTCCAAAAAGTTGCATTTGACCCTAAGTATGCATGCATATTCCCCTATGTGTTGAAAGTTGTTTTCTGCACTCTAAAGTGAATTCTAAGTATCAAGTTCATTGCTTTGCTTACTATTGTTTTAAGAACGTTTGTTTATACTTTCCCCGTCTTTGTTAGCCAACTCCCCTAGCCCCGTTACAACCCTTGACTTTAATCTTGAGTGTTATGTGTTTCAATTTGTAGAGTTTAAGATTGGTATGAGCATATGGTGTCACTGGTTCTCGCATCTAAGTAGTAGCATTCCATTCATGAGATCATATTGATAAACATGCTTATTAACTCCGAAAAGTGCTTCCTTTGTTATACATATATGTGAGCATTCGTTTTCATATTTACATCAATCTTCTCACATATAACTAGTGTGGTGTGTAGTTAGAAAATCTGAGTGAAAATAGAGTGCATATCTAGTAAGGAATTGAGGAATTTCTCTAAGGCATGTTACTACATTCAAAACATCGTTTTAATTGGTTATTTGTGAACTAATGAGTAGTGACTATGATTAAGTATGTGCTTAAACGTAAAGATGGCTAGAATCTGTGGGAATGATGATTTTTAACATGTCATGTGCATTGGAAATCCCTGAGGCAATTGTTGGAAGGTTTAGATTGTGTTTTTGTTTTGTTTTGTTTCTTTGTTTTGCTCGAGGACTAGCAAAAGCTAAGTGTGGGGGAATTTGATAGGAGCATATTTATGCGACTTAGTGGGCTTGTTCTTGTCCATTTATGTTGTTTTTCTTTAGTTATTTATGCAACTTAATGATTCTTGCTTGTATCTCTATTATGCAATCATGTAGGGGACTTGTGGGGAATGCTTTGGGTTGTCGTATGCAATCATCCAATTCAATAACGTTAGGAAAATCTGAAGGTTAATTTAAGCGGACCTAATTAACTTGGGGCGTTGAGAATCCATAGGTTATTGAAAAGCAATTGGAAATCGGTTTGAATGCAAGTATAACATGTGTGGAGATGAACTCCTTAGCTAGCCTTCCATCCATTCATTTAAACCAAATTCGTTTTACAATCCGTTTTGTTTTACAAAGTTTTTGTTTTGTTTTCAAATTCGTCAAAACCAAATCCCCCTTTGTTTTCAAGTGTCAAATTAGTTAGAAAGTGTGTTAGTTTGTGTTTTTAAGTGTCTTAGGTCAAGTTAAAACCAATTTTCGTCCAAGTTTGTGTCTAGTGTTCAAAACTGCCCAGATTGTGTTTTTAAGGCAGTTTTGAGTGTTTTGGTGCTGTTTTGAGTCTTTTGGTTTGTTTTGGTGTTTTAAGTTATAGTTTCACATCCTTTGAGTCTAGTTTAGTGTTTTAAACTTGTTTTGACGTATTTGAGGCAATTTTCAAGTGATTTAGCAATCCCTCCTAATCCCCGGTCTAGAACGATCCCTACTTATACATATACTACAATTGTCAAAAGAGGGTTTAATTTCTGTGTTAAGTTAATTTTCGCATCAATTAGGAGGGATTGCTAAACACTTGAAAACTGACTTAAAAACATAAAAACAAAGTTTAAACCACTAAACTAGACTCAAAGAATGCAAAACTAAAGTTTAAAACACTTAAACAAACATAAAACTCAAAACAGCAACCTAATGACTCAAAACTGCCTAAAAACCACTTTCTGGGCAGTTTTGAGAACCTAACAAGAACTTGGACGAAGTTGGATGAAAACTTGAATCAAAACACTTAGAAACACAAATCAAAGCACTTTCTACCTAAGACTTCAAAATAAAGGGGGATTTGTTTTGGACGAAAATTGAAAACAAAACAGAAACTTTAAAACAAAACAGATTGTAAAACGTTTTTGGATGAAAAGGATGGATAAAAGGCTAGTTAGGAGGTTCTTCTCCACACATGTCACACTTGCAAACAAAACGATTTTCAGTTGTTCTTCCAAAAAATTATGAAACTCAACACCCCAAGTTAATTAGATAAGCTTAAATTAACCTTCAAGTTCTCCTAAAGTTAATGAATTGGATGGGAAAGCGCATACAACAATTCAAAGCATTCCTCGAAGGTTCCTTACGTGATGAGCACAATAAAGATACAATCAAGAATCATGAAGCACAATGAGAACTATAAGTGTTGACGAGGCATTCGTTACTATGATGAGCATGAAACTAGTGCCAAGAATTCATTCAACGCGATCGTTTATAAGCGACCTTCACTACTTGTGATTATAAGATTGTAACTATTAGGTGAAACTCCCTCATAATCTAGCATCATATTCATGCATGAAAACTAAGCATGCACTCTCAATCAACATACACAAATAAGTTATCAATCAAGTAGATGAACGAATTGAAACCACAACTTATGAAATAACAACTGAATGTAATCAAATCATATTGCAAGCATATACATGGTTTCGAATCACCCCCCAACTAAGGGGGTTTAGTTCCTCATACTCACAACACAAGGTTTATTGAATTGAAACATTGAAAACATAAGAAAGATTACACCTAAAAGTTCCAGCAATCTGCAATAGACTAGCAAGCACATTCAAGGGCACTCCTTCTTCCTTCTTGCTGCGGCACAAGGTATGGAGATGGTTTGGGATGGCTTTGGATGAGGTAGCATGGTGGAAAAGTGTCTAGGATGGGTGTATGGCACGGCTAGGGGGGTTTGGGTTCAGAAAATATGGATTTGGGTGAAGGATGGGCACGGCAAGAGGTGAGAGATGAAATCTGGCGTGAATGGAGTTGTATGGATGTGAATGGCTGTTTTGTGGCTGCAACAAGGAGGTTTATTTAAAGGAAAACAGAAATTAAAACCCTAGGTTGATTAGGAAATCAGAAATTAAGTCTAAGGATTCTAGAATTAGGAAATAAAATCAGAAACTTAAAGGAAATAGGCAAGGATATGCGGCAATTACTTAAAACACAAAAGGAATGTGTTTTAAGTCAGATTTTGGGAAAGAAACCCTCTCCCTTGCATGGCAAGGAAGAGGAAAGGGTGAGGGAAGTGCGGCAAAGGTCCTAGAGTGGTTTAGGGCCTTTGTTTGGTGTCCCAAAGTTCTTAAAAGGTATTCAAAGTGGCTGGAAATTAAGGACATTTAGGAATAGGAAAGGTCAACCAAAATAGGAAACCTTGGCTTAACTTTCCTACTTCAAGTAGGAATCCTTGTTGGAGTAGGAATCCTTGTTCTTCTAGGAATCCTCAAATGAGTAGCTGCCCATGCTGATTCCTTGCTGTTTTAATTATCAAAATCGTCCATCCACATGTCTCCATGTTTGCACCATCCAATCTTGGTCCAAAAATGCTCCAATATGTTCCAAAATGCCTCTTTTTGCATACTTTGCCATATGAACCTGAAATTGCACGAAAATGACTTTAAACACTATAATAGCTAAATAAACACAACCTAAATGCACGAGAACAAGCCAATTAAGTAGCATAAATATGCTCCTATCAAATTCCCCCACACTTAGCTTTTGCTAGTCCTCGAGCAAAACAAACAAAAGAAAGGAAACAAAACGAAACAAACTAACCAAAACAAAACCTAAACCTTCCAACGTTTGCCTCAGGGATTTCCAATGCACATGACATGTTAAAGATTGTTATCCCCACATATTTGAGTCATCTTTACACAAGCACATACTTAATTAAAGCCACTACTTACTAGTTCACAAGTAATCAATTAAAACAATGCTTTGGATGTAGTAACATGCCTTAGAGAATTCCCTCAATTCCTTACAAGATATACACTCTATTTTCACTCAGATTTTCTAACTACACACCCTACACTAGTCATATGTGAGAAGATTGATGTAGATATGAAAACGAATGCTCACATATATGTATCACAAAGAACGCAATTTCTAGAGTTAAGAAGCATGTTTAGATATGATCTCATGAATGAAATGCTACTACTTAGATGCGAGAACCAGTGACACCATATGCTCATACCAAATTCAAACTCCACAAATTGAAACACATAACACTCAAGATAGAAGTTAAGGGTTGTAATGGGGCTTGGAGTGTTGGTTAACAAGGAAAGGATAGGGAAAACAAACGTTCTTCAAGCAATAGTAAGCAAAGCAATGAAATTGAGACTTAGAATTCACTTAGATTGCAGAAATTAACTTTAAAACACAAGGGGAAGACTTAAACAACTCCTTAGGGCCGAATTCATTGTTTTGGACCCTCACTTCAACAAACAATACTTTGGAACTCTTTTTCTCAACTTTTCAACTCTTTTTTCATACTTTTCATACTTTTTCTTCATTTTTTTCTTTTTCCACGAAATTTTTTTTTCTTTTCTCTGCCATGCCTATGGCACACAATTCCTCACGAAAAAATACTTCCCCCACACTTGGTTTCTGCCAACATAGATCAAAAGGAATTCAATTCGAATCATGCTTTACTATGCTTTAAGAACAAGGGTATGGATGGTCCTAAACTAGGCTAGGTGAGGAAGACATGGGTTAACAAATAATGAAGGCTAACAAGGCTCAACGGGGTTAAAACCTACAAATCACAATGACATAGGGCACACGGCTTTTTGGCTAAGGTGGTGGTCACTACACAACTTCATCTTGAATGTGTGTTATGCAAATCAATAACATGCTTTGAATGAAATGGGCATGAGTTCTAGCATTTGGAACTAAATGATGAAACGCCTTCTAAGTAATAACCAAGCAAAGAATAATGAGATCATGCAACGACTTTAGAAAACAATAATGCACAGATTTTAACTCTCCAAATAAACGTTTAGGCTCAAGTCTCACAAGGTTGTAGCGTTAGTTTGAGTTCCTTCCTTCAAGCATGTTACAAAAACTGATTTTTTTTCTTTATGATTGCATGTGAATTCATAAGCTATAACCACAACCAAGCCAATTCTAGACCTAACAAGTGATTTGGACGAAAATAGAACTTCAAAGACTCAAAAGACTAAAAGGAAACAAGTTTTGACTCTAAAAACAAGGTTTAAAAACAAGGGGTTTGGTTTTGACGAATTTAACTTTTAAAACATAAACTTTGTAAACAAACTTAAGAAAAACGAATTTGGATGAAAAAGAATGGTGAAAGGCTAGTTAGAAGGTTCCTTCTCCACACATGAAACATATGCATACGACTCGATTTCCAATTACTTCTTTCAACAAACCATGAATGACAATGCCCCAAATTAACTAGATCGACCAATTAATTCTCAGATTTCCCTAGATTCATTGAATTGAATGGGATACGCATTACAACCAAATTATTCTTATCAAGGACCCTAACTATGGAATACGCATGATAGAGACACATATCAAAGATCATTAAGTTCAATGGAAATCATAAGCATTGACGAGGCATTCATAACTATGGGATACGCATGTTACTCTTGCCTAGGATTTACTTAACACAATCGTGACTAGCGACTTTTACTACTTATGAATATAAGTTAATAACGATTAGGTGAAATTCCCTTATACTCTAGCATCAAATTCATGCATGCAAACTAAGTGTCGACCCTCAATCAACATACATAAACATGTTATCAATCAAATAGATAAGTAAACCACATTCACGATTCATGAAATCATAATTGGACGAAATCAAGTCATATAAAACATATGATCATGGCTTTGAATTCCCCTCTAACTATAAAGAAATTAGTTCCTCATGTTCGCAAATAAACAAAGATAAATAAATTTAAACATTGACATAAAGATAGAAAACACCTAGAAATGCTCCGACAATCCAACGTCTTGAATGGCATGCACGGCTCCAAGAGTTCTTCCTTCTTCTCCTTGCAAACTCACGGCACAATGAGAGATTTGGGTGAATGGTGTAGTGAAAATCTGGTAGAGGATGGTGAGTGAAAGGGTGCGGCATTATGTGGTATTTATAGGCTGAAAATCCCATCTCCTAGGTAGCAAAGGACAAGGTTTTAAAGACCAAATCTGCATAGGATAATAACATACAATCCTAGAAGGAAAACAAGTCAAAAACCCAAAAGGAATGGAAGATAATGTGCGGCAGAAAGAGTGTGAAAGGATAAGGCTTCTAGAAACCAAAATCCCAAAGGAAATAGGGTAGAAAGTGCGACACAGAGGGTGGTTTCTAGAAGGAAATACAAGGCAGATTTTTAGGCTTCTAGAAAGGTTCCTAGGCTCCATCTTTGTAGGACAAGATTAGGTCTTCTATAAATCCCATTTTAAGCATCCTAATCTAGTTAGAAACCCTCCTAAGTGGCTGAAATGAGGATAGTTTAAGATTAGGATAAGATAGGATAGGATAAGGTTTGTTTGGATAAGATAAGCTAAGATAAGGTTATGGATGAGGTTTTGGATAAGATCCTTCTCTTGAGCTGATTCTTTGGCTTTAATTCTTCTTCTTCATGTAGGAATACTTGCTTGAGTAGGAAACTTCATTCTCTAGGAATCCATCTTCATGTAGGAATACTTGCTTGAGTAGGAAACGTCATATGGACCTACAAACACACGAAAATAGCTTAAAACACTATAATAAACACAAACAAACTATGAAAATGCAAGAAAACAAGCTAACTAAGTTGCATAAATATGCTCCTATCATTGCACAAGGAAAGAACATGAAAAACATTGAAACAACCACCAAGGAAACCCACGGCATGCATGAGGATTCCATTGCCGTGCCCCCTAGTGAAGATATCATTGAGATGGTGGCTGCCCTTGAGTCATTGCCATCGCAAACTGCATTGAAGTATTTGCTCACTAAAAAGGAGGCCAAGCCCCGGCTAATTCGTTGGATGTTGCTACTACAAGAGTTCGACATAGAGATTCGTGACAAGAAGGGAAGTGAAAACGTGGTGGCTAACCATCTAAGCCAAATGGTGCATAATGAGGAGTCCCTACCCATTGTCGAGACATTCCCCGATGAACAATTGCTGTCCATAAAGGTTAGTGAGCCTTGGTATGCCGATTTGGTGAACTTTTTTGTGTCAAAAACGGATTCCAAGCACTTTCACTAGGCACCAACATGATAAACTTAGGCATGATGCACGGTTTTATGTGTAGGATGATCCATATTTGTGGAAATTTTGCCCGTATCAGATTGTACGTCGATGTGTGCATGATTCTGAATTTCGTTCAATTTTAAGTTTTTGTCACACATATGCATGTGGTGGTCACTTTGGCACAAAAAGAACAGCACTTAAGGTGTGACTGATAGGAGCATATTTATGCGCCTTAGTTAGCTAGTTCTTATGCATTTTCGTTATGTTTTCTTCGTTAAAGTAGTCTTTTAAGCTACTTTCATGTGTTTTCAGGTTTAAAGGACATATTACATGAAATGATGCAATTTGGAGCTTTTGGAGCAAAAAGTGAGCTTGGATTGAAAAGGACATGCTTGGAACACAAGGTTGGGATGAAATTGAAGAGTTGAAGATTTGAGGTTTCCTACTTGAAGTAGGAAAGCTAAGCCTAAAAGTTTCCATTTTGGGTTGATCTTTCCTAAACCGGAATGGCCTTGCATTTGAGCATCATTAGAAGGTTCCGAAGCATTGGAAGACACAAAGAAAGGTGTTAGAATATTTTCTCATCCTTGCCGTGGGTTAGGGCTTATTTTCTCTTGGTTTTGGGCTTTCTAGAAGCCCTATCCACACTCCCACTAACCAGCCGCACCTTTCCCTTCTAGAACACCTATTTGCCTTGCCTTGCAAGGCATTCTAGAAGCCCTAACCCTAGCCCATTAAACTTGCCGCACCCTAGGCCCTTTTCCCACTAAAATTCTGATTGTTTAACCTATTTTCTGGTGGATTTGGGTTTCTAGAAACCCTAATCTGATTTGCTAGGGTTTCTAAGTGCCTATATATATTCATTAAACCTTTGGCCGCATATATCACCTTCTCCACAATTCCGAAAATAATCAACCAGCCATTCCCACTCCTTGCTGCAGCCACCATCACCCTAATACCTTTTAGCCACCACTTCTCCATCCAAACCAGCCATTCCCACTTCTTGCCGCAGCCATTCCTTTACTCCAGCCACCATTCTACACCTCCATACACCACCCATACCCCTTGCCGCACCACCATACTATCCTAACTCCCTTCCAAAACCAAAATCACATCCAAAAATCCCCTAAACCCTCTCTGCCGCAGCAAGGAGAAGAAGAAAGAGGAGCTTGACGTGCAGAAATTCAAAGTGGAATTGTTGGGCGTTTTAGGTGTAATCTTTCTTATGTCTTCGATGTTTCAATTCAATAAATTTTATGTTGTGAGTATGAGGAACTAAACCCCCCTTGGTTAGGGGGGAATTCAAAACCATGTACATGCTTGCAATATGATTTGATTACATTCAGTTGTTATTTCATAAGTTGTGAATTCAATTCGTTCATCTATTTGATTGATAACTTATTTGTGTATGTTGATTGAGAGTGCACGCTTAGTTTTCATGCATGAATATGATGCTAGATTATGAGGGAGTTTCACCTAATAGTTACAATCTTATAATCACAAGTAGTGAAGGTCGCTTGAAAACGATCGCGTTGAATGAATTCTTGGCATAAGTTTCATGCAATTCATAGTAACGAATGCTTCGTCAATGCTTATGTTTTTCATAGAACTTGATGATTCTTGCTTGTATCTCTATTATGCAATTCATGTAGGGAACTTGTAGGGAATGTTTTGGGTTGTCGTATGCAATCATCCAACTTAATAACTTGTGGAAAAACTGAGGGTTAATTAGTGCAATTCACGGTTAATTTGGGGCGTTGAGTATTCATAGTTTATCGGAAGAACAACTGAAAATCGTTTTGCTTGCAAGTGTGACATGTGTGGAGAAGAACCTCCTAACTAGCCTTTTATCCATTCTTTTCACCAAAATCGTTTTACAATCTGTTTGAATTTAAGTTTCTGTTTTGTTTTAAATTTTCATCCAAAACAAATCCCCCTTTAGGTTAGAGTCTTAGATTAGTTAGAAAGTGTTTTGATTTGTGTTTCTAGGTGTTTTGATTCAAGTTTTCATTCAAATTCGTCCAAATTTGTGTAGGTGCTCAAAACTGCCCAGGAAGTGGTTTTTAGGCAGTTTTGAGCCTTCTAGTTGCTGTTTTGGTTTTTAGGTTTGTTTAAGTGTTTTAACCTTTAGTTTTGCATTCTTTGAGTCTAGTTTAGTGTTTTAAACTTTGTTTTTGAGTTTTTAAGTCAGTTTCCAAGTGTTTAGCAATCCCTCCTAATCCCCGGTCTAGAACGATCCCTACTTACATCTCTACTACAATTTGACAAAAGAGGGTTTAATTTGTGTGCTTATCCATATTTGTGGAAATTTTGCCTGGATCAGATTGTACGTCGATGTGTGCATGATTCTGAATTTCTTTCAATTTTAAGTTTTTATGCAGTTGATTATGTGTCAAGTGGGTGGAAGCAAAAGCCACCAGGACTAATGATTCTAAAGTGGTTGCAGATTTCATTAGAACCAACATATTTGCAAGGTTTGGCATGCCACGAGTAATCATCAGTGATGGAGGGTCTCACTTTTGCAATCGGACCATTGAGGCGTTGTTAAGGAAGTACAATGTCAACCATAAGGTTTCAACACCTTATCATCCTCAAACCAATGGGCAAGCCGAGGTGTCTAATAGGGAGATCAAACAGATTCTAGAGAAGACCATTGGGCCTACAAGGAAGGATTGGAGCTCGCGTTTGGAGGATACATTATGGGCATATCGCACGGCAAACAAAACACCCCTTGGCATGTCCCAATTTCGGCTCATCTATGGCAAACCATGCCATTTTCCCATAGAATTGGAGCACAAGGCACATTGGGCCGTCAAAACATTCAATATGGACCTTGATGCCGCGAGAATTCATAGAAAGCTCCAATTAAATGAACTTGAAGAGATTAGGCATGAGGCTTATGAAAACGCCAGAATTTACAAGGAGAAGACGAAGGCTCTCCATGACAAGATGATTCGAGGCAAATCATTCTCCATTGGGCAGAAAGTGTTACTCTTTAATTCCCACCTTCGCATGTTTCCTGGTAAGTTGCGTTCCAAATGGATTGGTCATTTTGTGGTTACTAATGATTTTTCTCATGGTGCAGTCCAAATACAAAGTTTGAAGACGCAACAAGAATTCAAGGTAAATGGGCATCGTTTGAAGCCCTATTATGAGGCCTTTGAGGAGCAAGTCGTGGAGAATGTACCCCTCCATGCCATGGGCCCTATTTAAGCTTAAATGGAGGTATCGTCCGGCTGGAAGATGTTAAAGCAAACGCTTCTTGCGAGGCAACCCATGTATTCAAATTAGGAAGATTTTTGACTCGCTCCACAAGCAGTTTTGCGTTTCTAAAAACCTTCCCTTTTCTGCATTTTCATTTCGTGTGATTGTCAATTTTTTTTAATTTATTTGGTTGTTGCTTATTTAATTATTTTTGGGTTTGGAATATTTTTTTTTTAAACATTGACAGATATGCAAGGTATTTTTACATTCATAAAAAAAAAGGAACATTAAGCAGAAAAATACAAGAGGAAGCCTTCACAAAGGCTGTTTGGGAAAAGTCTCAGTAGTAGGCGGAGCCTCAGCAGTCGACGGGGCCACAGAAGGAGGAGGGATCGAAGGTTGATCATTTGGAGCTTCACTACGCGGTACAGCCCCAGAAGATGAAGGCAAATGATGTTCGAACAAACCCACAAACCTCTGATGATCAAATAAAATCTGACCATCAGATTCCTGCATCTGGTCAATCTTCCTCTTCAAGTTTGTAGCATAGTTATGTGCGAGCTTGTGCAATTGTTTATTCTCATGCTTGAGCCTTCTAATCTCCTGGTTGAGACTCATCACTTCAACCACCAATGATTCAACTTGACGGGTTCGAGCAAATAGGCGTTGGGCCATGTTGGACACAGAACCCGCACACTGCACACTAAGAGCCAGAGACTCCTTAACAGCCAACTCATCAGACCGTTGATGCGAAATATATAAGCACACAAATTTAACCCTCTTTTATCAATTGTAGCAAAGTATGTAAGTAGGGATCGTTCTAGGCTGGAGATTAGGAGGGATTGCTAAATCACTTGAAAAGTGACTCAAATACGTAAAAACAAGTTTAAAACACTAAACTAGACTCAAAGAATGCAAAACTAAACTTTAAAACACCAAAACAAACCAAAAGACTCAAAACAGCAAACAAACACTCAAAACTGCCTTAAAAACACTTTCTGGGCAGTTTTTGACACCAAGGAAGAATTTGGACGAAAATTGGTTATAACTTGACTCAAGACACTTAAAAACACAAACTAAATTGATTTCTAACTACTATGACTCAACAAAGTAAAGGGGGATTGATTTTGGACGAATTGAAAAACAAAACAAGTAAACTAAACCAAACAGATTTTAAAACGAAATTAGTTAAAGTAAATGGATGGAAGGCTAGCTAAGGGGTTCATCTCCACACATGTCACACTTGCAAACAAAACGATTTCCAATTGCTTCTCAATAAATCATGAATTCTCAACGCCCCAAGTTAATTAGGTCCGCTTAAATTAACCCTCAAATTTTCCTTAAGTTATTGAATTGGATGAATTGCATACGACAACCCAAAGCATTCCCCACAAGTTCCCTACATGAAAGCGCATAATAGAGATTCAAGTACGGATCATTAAGTTCTATGAAAATTATAAGCATTGACGAGGCACTCGTAACTATGAATTGCATGAAACTTATGCCAAAAATTTACTTAACACGATTGTGATCAACAACCTTTACTACTTTCGAATATAAGTTCATAACGATTAGGTGAAATTCCCTTATATCCTAGCATCAAACTTATGCATGAAAATTAAGCGTGCACTCTCAACCAACACACACAAATCAGTTTTAATTCATGTAGATAAGCAAATTGAATTCACAACTTATGAAATGCAATTAGAAGTAATCAAATCATATAGCAAGCATAAACATGGTTTTGAATCCCCCTCTACCCAAGGGGGGTTTAGTTCCTCATATGCACAAAGCAAAGATAAATAAGTTTAAACATTGAAATCCAAAGAAAGAAAACACCTAGATACTCCAACTTGGATAGCAAGTGCATCCACGAAGTTCCCCCTTTTCTCCTTGTTGCGGCACAAAGGTTGTGGACAGGTTTTAATGCATATAAATGGTGTAGAATGGATGGGGGATGTGTGGTGGTGTCTAGGGTTGATGGGTGGTGCGGCTGGGTATGATTTTGGGCAGAAATTATGGAATATAGTGGTGGAAGGGTGCGGCAGAGAGCAAGGGATGATTTCTGGCGTGAATTGATGTGTATGAGAGGTGGTAATTCGGCCAAGGGGGTAATATGAGTATATATAGGCACTTAAAACCCTAGGGGAATCAGATATGGATTTCTAGAATCCAAATCCACAAGGAAAAAGGCTAAGAAATCAGAATCCTTAAGGGAAAAGGGCAAGGAGGTGCGGCTGGATAGGGAATGAAGGATAAGGCTTCTAGAAAGCCTTGCAAGGCAAGGAAAATAGGTCATCTAGAAGGAATTGGTGCGGCACCTTATGGGGATTGTTCTAGAACCTTCTTTTGTCTCCAAAAATGCTTAGGAACCCTTCAAAATATCTGGAACTTTAAGGCCATCTAGGTTTAGGAAAGTTCAACCCAAAATAGGAAACTTTTAAGCTTAACTTTCCTACTTCAAGTAGGAAACCTTGATTGAGTAGGAATCTTTATTCTTTTAGGAATCCATCTTCAACTAGGAATCCCTCGTTGAATAGGAATCCTTCTTCAATTAGAACTCCTTCGTTGATTAGGAATCCTTCTTGGACTAGGAATCCTCAAATCTTCAAATCTTCAATTTCATCCAAACCTTGTGTTCCAAGCATGTACTTTTCAATCCAAGCTCACTTTTTGCTCCAAAAAGCTCCAAATTGCCATCTTTTATGTAATATGCCCTTTTAACCTGAAAACACATGAAAGTAGCTTAAAAGACTACTTTAACGAAGAAAACATAACGAAAATGCATAAGAACTAGCTAACTAAGGTGCATAAATATGCTCCTATCAACCGTCTGGAAAGTAGTCTGTTATCTTTAGGAGTGACAAGGTTCCGGGCCACCACCGCAGCGGTTATGTCATTCTTCATCACCGAATCCCCAACGGTAAGAGGACCAGTAGGGGATATGAAGGATGGGCGCCATATGTTGTCTGGAGAAGGCGGGACTGCCTCTTCACCAAGGTTCAAGTCAAAACGATGGTCGGAGGGGCCAGACATTTTCAGAGGTGTTAAAGAAAGAAGAGGTCGGACAAGTCAAGATCGTAGAAGTGCAAGAAGGGAGTTTCTACAAGCAGAAATTCAAGTGTGCTTTGAACGTCCTGTGTACCTCTATAAAAATCAGAACTCAATGGGGTTTCAGAGATCGAAGAGGTGAGCTCAGAAATCGAAGAGGCCAACTCAAAAATCAAAGAGGCGCTAGCTTTCTCAAAAGCTGGGCTTGCTTAGAAACCACGGCCAATCTTCTTTTCCAGATTTTTCCTCACTTGTCACATGCAACCTCTGCACTCTACGGGATTCCAGATATCAGAGAGGCTGATGCGTAAAATAACTAAACACATAAATTAAACCCTCTTGTTGACAATTGTACTATGAATAAGTAGGGATCGTTCTAGACCGGGGATTAGGAGGGATGGCTAAACACTTGAAAACTGACTTAGAAACGTAAAAACAAAGTTTAAACACTAGATTAGACTCAAAGAATGCAAAACTAAAGTTTAAAACACTAAAACAAACCAAAAACTTAAAACAGCAACCAAAAGACTCAAAACTGCCTTAAAAACACTTTCTGGGCAGTTTTGAGCACAAAGCACCAAATTGGACGAATTTGGGTTTTAACTTGTACCAAAACACTTAAAAACATAAACCAAAACACTTTCCAACTAATCTAGGACTTCAAAATAAATGGGGATTTGATTTGGACGAAAGTAAACTAACAAAACAGATTGCAAAGTAAAAACAGATTTGAAAACGATTTTGGGGTTTTAAATGGATGATGGATTAGTTAGAGGCTCTTTCTCCACACATGACAAATATGCAAACGACTCGATTTCCAGTTATTCCTTCATTGAATTATGAATGACAATGCCCCAAATTAACCGTGACATCACTAGTTAATTCTCAAGTTTTCCTTGTGTTATTGGATTGGATGACATCATTCGACAACCCAAAGCATTCCTCAAAAGTTCCCTACATGACATCATTATAAAGATACAATCAAAGATCATTACGTTTGATGTGTAAAATAACTAAACACACAAATTAACCCTCTTGTTGACAATTGTAGTATGGATAAGTAGGGATCGTTCTTTAACCGAGGATTAGGAGGGATTGCTAAAACACCCTAAACTGACTCAATTCTGTAAAACAAAGTTTAAAATACTCAACTACACTCAAAGAATGCAAAACTAAACTCTAAAACACTAAAACAAACCAAAAGACTCAAAACAGCAAACAAACACTCAAAACTGCCTAAAAACCACTTTCTGGGCAGTTTTGGGACTCTAACATAATTTGGACGAATTTTAGTTTTCTAATGACCTAAAACACTTAAAAACAAATTGTAAGAGAAGTTTTAGTGAATATGACACAAAGAAATAAGGTGGGATTGATTTTGGACGAAAATAAATAAAACAAAACAAGAACAAAGTAAACAGATTTTTAGACAAAGTTAAGTAAATTGATGGGTGATAGATCAACTAGAGGGTTCTTCTCCACACATGATACACTTGCATTCAACTTTGATTTCCAATTGCTTCTTTCAATGAATTATGAATCTCAACGTCCTAGGTTAACTGTGATAGCACTTTTTTAACCTTCAAGTTTTCCTAAAGTTAGTGAATTGGTTGGGAATGCACATGCAACAACTCAAAACATTCTCTAAAAGTTTCTTACGTGAAAAGCACAATAAAGATACAATCAAAGATCATTAAGCTTCATGAAAACTATAAGCATTGACGAGGCAATTGTTACTATGAAAAGCATGAAACGTTTGCCAAGAATTCACTTAACGCGATCGTTTATAAGCGACCTCCACTACTTGCAAACATAAAGTTGTAACTATTAGGTGAAACTTCCTTATGTTTTAGCTTCAAATTCCTGCATGAAAACTAAGTTGGCCACCTTAATTAACACACAAAAATAAGTCATCAATCAAACGGTTAAGTAAATTGCATTCACAATTCATGAAATAACAATTAGACGTAATCAATTCATCTTGCAAGCATAATCATGGTATTGAATAACCCCCTAGCCAAAAGGTTTAGTTCCTCATGTTCACAAGACAAAAGAAAACAGATTTATACATTGTAAATATAAGAAAGAGAACACCTAAATATTCCAACGATTCAATGTTGCACGGCTAGAATCTTCAAGTACTTCGTCTTCCTCTCCTTTGCTGCGACACAGGGACTTTGGGCAGGTTTTTTGGTTATTGAATGATGTAGAATGGATGGAGGACGTATGGAAGTGTTTAGGGTTGATGGGTGGTGCGGCTAGGGTGGTTTTGGGTAAGAAAATATGGTGAATGGTGAAGGAATGGGGCTGTTGAAGATGGAGTTCAGTTTCTGGCGTGAATGATGAGTTTCTGGATGAATGGGGATCTTTGTGGCTGCACAATGATGTTTATTTAAAGGGATTAGGAAATTAAAAACCCTAGGCTATTTTTGGTAAACAGAAATTAAGTCTAAAACTTATCTAAATAGGAAATAGAATCAGAAAACTAAAGGGAATTAGGCTAAGAGGTACGGCTAGGGTTTAAAACCGAAGGGGAAAGTGTTTTAATTGCAAAGAAATAGGAAAGGACCCTCTCCCTTGCACGACAAGGAAGAGGAAAGGCAAGGGTGGTGCGGCTGGATGTTTGGGAAAGGGATAGTGTCCTAAAAAGAAAGGGAAAGGGGACTCACGGCAAAGGAAAGGGAATGAAAGGGTATGTGAGGTGCGGCACTACCTTGAATGGTGCAAGGAATCTTTGTTTTATGTCCTAAAGTGTGTATGAGGTCTTCAAAGTGGCTGGAACATAAGTGTTTTTAGACTTAGGAAAGGTTAAACCAAAATAGGAAACTTTGGCTTAACTTTCCTACTTCAAGTAGGAATCCTTGTTGGAGTAGGAATCCTTGTTCTTCTAGGAATCCTCATGTGATTAGGAATCCATCTTCAATTAGGAATCCTTCGTTGATTAGGACTCCTTCGTTGATTAGGAATCCTTCTTCATGTAAGCACTTTCCTACTTCAACTAGGAAACCTTGTTCAAGTAGGAATCATCATCTTCAAGTCCTCAAATTCGTCCAAACCTTGGCTCAAATTATGTGATAATCATTCCAAGCCCAATTTTGCTCCAAAAAGCTCCAAAATGCATCTTCTTGCATCCTTTGGCCTTAAAACCTGAAAACACATAAAACTAGCTTAAAAGACTACTTTAACTAAGAAAACACCATGGAAATGCATAAGAACTAGCTAACTAAGGCGCATAAATATGCTCCTATCAACGTTCAATGAAAACTATAAGCATTGACAAAGCACTTGCAACTATGATGATAGGAGCATATTTATTGATGTGAAAATTATGTTAACACACAAATTAAACCCTATTTGTGACAATTGTAGTAACGATGTAAGTAGGGATCGTTCTAACCGAGGATTAACTAGGGGTACTAATCAATTGAAAACTGAATTAGAAACGTAAAAAACAAGTTTAAAACACTAAACTAGACTCAAAGAATGCAAAACTAAACTTTAAAACACTAAAACAAACCAAAAGACTCAAAACAGCAAATAAACACTCAAAACTGTCTTAAAAACACTTTCTGGGCAGTTTTGAACACAAAGCACCAAATTGGACGAATTTGGGTTTTAACTTGTACCAAAACACTTAAAAACATAAACCAACACACTTTCTAACTCATCTAGGACTTCAAAATAAATGGGGATTTGATTTGGACGAAAATAAATTAAATGGCAGATTATAAAAGAAACAGATTGTAGACAAAATTGTGATGAATCAATGGATGATGGAATAGCTAAGGGGTTCTTCTCCACACATGAAATATATACAACCTAAATCGATTTCCAGTTATCAATTTAACAAGTTATGAACCTCGACACTCCAAGTTAATTAGGTCCGCTTAAATTAACCTTCAGATTTCCCTAGAATCATGATGTGAAAATTAACTTGGCACACAAATTAAACCCTATGGATGGCAATTGTAGTATATGAGCAAATAGGGATCGTTCTAGACCGGGGATTAACTAGGGATGCTAATCAATGTGAAACTGACTTAAAAACATAAAAACAAAGTTTAAAACACTAAACTAGACTCAAAGAATGCAAAACTAAAGGTTAAAACACTTAAACAAACCTAAAACTCAAAACAGCAACCTAATGACTCAAAACTGCCTAAAAACCACTTTCTGGGCAGTTTTGAGAACCTAACAAGAACTTGGACGAATTTGGGTGAAAACTTGAATCAAAACACTTAAAAACACAAACTAAATCAATTTCTAACTAATCTAACACTTTAAAATAAATGGGGGATTGATTCTTACGAAATTGAAATTAAAACAGAAACTTGTAAACAAACTTCAAACAAAACAGATTGTGATGAAATAGAATGATGAGAAGCTTAGTTAGAGGGTTCCTTATCCACACATGAACATATGCATATAATTTGATTCCCAGTTATGACTTCAACAAACAATGAATGACAATGCTTCAAGTTAATTAGGTTCGCTTAAATTAACTTTCAGATTTCCCTAGATTCATTGGATTGAATGGGATACGCATTACAACCAAATTATTCCACATCAAAGTCCCTAACTATGGAATACGCATGATAGAGACATTCAACAAAGATCATTAAGTTCAACGGAAATCATAAACATCGACTAGGCATTCATAACTATGGAATACGCATGTTAATCCAACCTAGGGTTTACTTAAACACAATCGTGACTAGCGATCTTTACTACTCATGAATATAAGTTCATAACGATTAGGTGAAATTCCCTTATATTCTAGCATCAAGTTTAGGCATGCAAATTAAGTGTCGACCCTCAACCCACATACATAAACAAGTTCTTAATCAAAACAGAAAAGTAAACCACATCTAAAGTTCATGAATTCATAACTGGAGTAAATCAAATCATAACCAACATATGTTCATGGCTTCAAATTCGCCTCTAACTAAAAAGAAATTAGTTCCACATGTTTAACATAATTGAAAAGCAAATTAAATTAAACATGAAAACAGAAACAAGAGAAGAAAGAACTCCAAACACTCCACTAATGGCAGATTGCATGTGCAAGGTTTCTCCCTTCTTTGGACTGCACGGCACTACTTCTTTCTCCTTCAATGGTGGCTGCACGAGGTGGTGATGGTGGTGGAAAGGTGCGGCTGTGATGAATTTAGGGCAGAAAGTTGGGGATTTGGAGATGGAAGGCTGCGGCAAGGAAGAAAAATGGCTAGAATTGTGTTTTTGGGATTTTTGGATGTGTAGAATGGTGTGGCTGGAAGTATGGACGAAAATTCATATATATAGGCACCTAAAACCCTAAAGAAATCAGGTTAGACAATGGGCTAGGGTTTAGGTGCGGCTAGGGTTGAAAATCCACAAGGAATTAGGTTAAACAATCAGATTTTTGCATGGGAAAAAGGCCTAGGGTGCGGCTGGTACTAGGGTAAAGGAATGGGCCTTCTAGAATGCCTTGCAAGGCAAGGAAATCAGATTTCTAAAGCCCTAGGTGCGGCATGGGTTAGGGGGGAAAGGCTAGGTCATCTAAAAGCCCAAAGCCAAGAATAGAAACCCTCGAAAATGGAAACCTCCAAGAATAGAAACTTCCAACATTAGAAACTTTGGTTTCCAATTCCGAATTCTTAGTTCATCACTTTCATTTCTTCATTCTTAAGCTCCTTT
>VIEB01002008.1:8695-27261 GCA_006547085.1 Malus baccata | reverse complement strand
TTCGGGAAGTACTCGTGCAAGGAGATAGGAATGCGTGGCTCTTGCTCCATAGGTTCCCTATCATACGTTGGCTTATCAATTTTTACGTTTATTTTGGGCTTCCTACTGTTGCGGCGACGGTGCTTTCTCACTTGTTCCACCTTTGGTCTTATGGCTTGTGGTTTTGGTTTCCTTGTTTTTTTGTAGGTCACCAATGTCCATCATTCTTCATCCTCGGTATGTGCATCATGTTCGTTTGCCCCCGGCGATGGTTGTGCAGAAGGCATCGTGCAACTTGAGCATTGATATGAACGGTCAGGTGTTGTTTGGAGAGATACGGGATTGAAAGATCCAAATGCAATTGTAGTAGTATGTGTTGCGACCGTGTCTTCAAGGTTGAGCTCGATTCGCCCTTGTTGTGCTACCTTCATGATGAGCTCTTTGAGGACGAAACACTTACCCACAGGATGGCTCACGATTCGATGGTACTTGTAGTATTTAGGATCGTTTATGCGATTCATTTCTTCAGGCCGCTTGCATTTGGGTAGCTCGATTACCTTCTTTTCTAGCAAGTCGTCTAACATTGCATCCATGTCTGAGTCAGGAAAATGGTACGCCTTCTGCTCCAATTCCCTCAATATGCTTTTGTACCTTTCTTGGGTGCAAGGAGGCTCACCTCTTTTTATCTCATTTGCTTTGGTTTTGGAGGAAATCTTGATAAGCACGGATGCGGTCTTGACGGGCGCAGTGTTGACTATGAACGCTTCCTTGGGGGGCTTCTTCCCAGTCTTGTCTACATTTGAGGAGAACACCTTATCCTTCTTGAAGTCGGTGATCGGCTCTTTCTTCCCGGGATGGGCAATACTTAGCTCCATGTCGTGGGCACGGTAGCTAACTCTTCAAATGTTCGTGGTTTGATGCCTTGAAGGATATAGTGTAACCCCCATTGCATGCCTTGGACGCACATCTCGATCGAGGAGATCTCCGAGAGCCTATCCTTGCAGTCAAGGCTTAGATTGGGCCATCGGTTGATGTAGTCCACGACTGGCTCATCCCTCCATTGCTTTGTGCTTGTCAGCTCTAGCATGCTCACGGTGCGGCGGGTGCTGTTGATGGACTCAGGCTCTAGGTCCGTGTACCACTCAAAGGCATTTCCTTTCAGCGAGCGTATAAACTGCTTAGCGAGGTAATCTCCTTCTGTCCCCGCGTTGTTGCAAGTCTCAATGAAATGGGCGACGTGTTGCTTCGGGTTTCCCTTTCCATCGAACTGCATGAACTTTGGTGGCTGATATCCCCTTGGCATCTTCAACGAGTTAATTTTCTTGGAGTAGGGTTTTGAGTATAGTACGGAGTCATGTGAACTTCCTTCGTACTGTGCCTTGATGGTGCTGGCGATCATCCCTTACAGTTGTTGGATAGAAATAGATCCTATGAGTGCCTCTGCTTGGCCTGGCTCCGGCTTTACATCGATTTTCTCCACCAGAGGCTCTTCATCCTCGTCGTTTTCCTTCTTTACTAAACCATCCCCTTGCTCGATTTTCACGTTGGGCTTTACATCTAGTTGGTTGACGAGTGCGGCGATTTACTGGTCTTTTTCTTCCACAATCTGCGTTAGCCTTGCGATCGCTTCATTCATATGAGCCAACTGCTCATCAATTGAAGTCACTCCAGTAGTCATGACTTGTATGGCTGAGTTGCTGCTTGAGTCGGCATCGGAAAGCATGAAACCAGAGTACTTCCTTGGGCTTTCCTTCCTTGGCGCCCTTAGCGAGGCCAGGGTGATCACAGGTTCGTGCCTCAGGTGCTCTTGTTCCTTCGGCGGAGTTGATGCAGGGGTGGAAGAGGCGGCAGAAAGAGCTCTTGCCTTGCTTCGAGTTATGACGCCCGAAGTGACACCGCCTGCGGTGATGACGCTCTTGTTCCTTGCATTGGTTGCGAGAACAACTTGAGCCTTCTTTGATGCCATTTGTGCTTTTTGCGGATTCAAAGATAGAGATGAGAGGTAGAGATGGTCCCGCTGGGCGTGCCAAATTTGTAAACACGGAAATTCCTGCGATGAACGAGACAAGAACACGTGTACAAAATAATATTTGTATTAATGATTTAAGGGTTACAATCTCTTCTACAAATTTAGGCTCTGATTCTATCTTTGTAATGGGTAGATTTGATGTTGTTGATCCAAAGGCCCGTCGGGGCTTGATCTTGGGATAAACAGTTGTGCGGATTTGTTGACGTCGTTGATCCAAAGGGCCGTCGGGGCTTGATCTAGGGATGAACGAATGATGGATGATGAACACTTTCTTCAAGGGCCGTCGGGGCTTGATCTTGAATTAGTGGAAGTTCTTCAAGGGGCCATTGGGGCTTGATTTTGAATGAGGATTTGACGAAGAACGAAGAGAGCTTTCTTGATCCTTCGGGATTTGCTTGGGAACTTTGGAGTTTCAAAGCTTCAAGGTTTTGGTGTGAGGTGAATTGGTTATGAATTGGTGTCCCAAAATGAATGCCTTGGTCTCCTATTTATAGAATTCCAAAACTTGATATTTTGGATTTAAATAATTAGATGAAATAAATCATTTATGCCAGGTGTTGATACGTGTCCTGTTTAATGACTTTTCCAACTTATTTCGATTTTTTTGTTTAGACACACGCTACGTGTAAAATTTATGTAATACATGAGCGTTGAAACTTTGATTTATAGGTTAACATTTATTTACAGAAATTTCGATGTCTACAATCACGTTCAAGGTCTTGAATATGAGGTATGTAACACCCGATCTTCTTCTCTACACTTTCATACTTTACTTGGATCGCGTCAAGCCTAGTCTTCAAATCAACGATCTCTTGGCAAGCAGTCTCAAGCTGTAGAGAAGTAGGGGTAGATATATTAGACCCTTTCAAAGTAGCAAGCTCAAATTCCAACTTCTTGACTTTCTCGGCCAAGGAATAAGCTTCAGTTGCCACAGTTATTGCCACCTCCTTTGCAACCTTGGTATCTTCTTGATCAAGGAACATAGACTCACCTGCTAGAATTGCAGTTTTCTGCATCATGGCCAGCAGAGCAGTCCTTCTATACTTGGTTGAATGCTTCGCGAATGAACTTAAGCCAACAGCCGCTTTGATGCCATCAAAAAAATTGGCACATACATCTATGTCTTCGAGTAGATTTGGTCTTAAAATAGCACAAATCTCAACAGCTTCCCCGAAAACAGACTTGGTGGATTTCTCACAGTTGCCTGTACGAGCAGTTTCCTTCTTCTCAGCAGATGAGTTAGTCTCAGCATAAAAGGGAATTGATTTTGGCACCACTTTAGTCATGGCCAGCAGAGCAGTCCTTCTATACTTGGTTGAATGCTTCGCGAATGAACTTAAGCCAACAGCCGCTTTGATGCCATAAAAAAAATTGGCACATACATCTATGTCTTCGAGTAGATTTGGTTTTAAAAGAGCACAAATCTCAACAGCTTCCCCGAAAACAGACTTGGTGGATTTCTCACAGTTGCCTGTACGAGCAGTTTCCTTCTTCTCAGCAGATGAGTTAGTCTCAGCATAAAAGTTTTGGCACCACTTTAGCAGGCAGAGGCACCTTATCACTCTTCATAGTAGCAAGCCTCTCCAAAGGTAAACCGGATTTAGCCCCAGACGGACGTCTTGGCACAAATTTCGGCACTAGAGGCACGAATGAACTTCTACGTTGAGCAATCCTATTAGCAACCGAACTAGCCACCTTTAGAGCGATAGGCATCACTAGCACGAATCTAGCAGCCTCATCTTTCTCACCCTTAGGAGAAGTCAAGTTAATCACAAGCTTGGGGGCAGCCGGCAAACCCTCGAGAGCAAGGAATAAGTCTTCGGCTTTTTCTCAGCTGGCATTTCTTGAGCAGGCGAGGAATGTCTCTTTTTCTCACCTTCACTTATTGCTGGCTCCACGACGGTGATCGGACGAGCTAATGTCTCTGCCTTGATCCACTTTATCTCATCTTTTAGGGGTAACCCACCTTTCTTCTTACGAAGAGGACTAAACAGCCAACGCCACTCATGGTACTCAGAAGGGATACCCAGAGCGACATGTACTTTCTTCATGTCTGGATAAGTCTTAGGAGTTGAGCCAAACTCCGAATCTACAAAAGCAGCGGAAGACAATAAGAAAATTAGATAGCAACTTAACACAAATATAAAGTAGCTGAGAAGTTAAGCAGCCTACTTACCAGATATGAAAATCGTTGGAACACACAGCTCGGGGAAGAATTAGACTCTCACTCTCCACTTATCTCTAAAGTCTCATTGGCCTAGTCATGAACTCCCTTGCTCGAATGATCGAATAGCCTATGACAGGATCGCAGCTGCCTAACTCCCTCGATGTGGCCTATGTCAAAAAAGTACCAAAATTCGTTGACGGTTAGATCTAAGTCAAAGAATTGGCTTAGATTGAGGAATCACACCATCACACGAACCCCATTCGGAGAACATTGAGCGAGGGCACACTTTATAGAGCAAAGTACTTCCTGGAAGAAACAAGGCATGAGAAAATTAAATCCCAATACAAAGTAGTAAGGGTGGAACTTGATGGCCCTCCGAGCCCTACCACATGGCTCACAGCTGCTACCATCCTTGACACGCTTCATATGCACTCCTGACAAAAATAGCATGCTTGTAGGCTTCAATGAAGTCTCTACACAAGTCATCGGAGCTAATTTTCAAGTGAGCAACCTTGAAGTAGCCAACCTTACTCAAAGACCCGCCTTGACGATACAATGGTGACACCCCATCATCATTCTTGTGGCTCGAGGAAAACATGCTAGAAGAAATTCTACAAAAATACGAAGAAAACTAGTTAGATGATTGCCTAAAAAAGAAAAAAAAAAGAGCTACTCTCGGCCCTGGGGCCCAATAGGGCTCTCAGCCTTTCTCCCTTCTCCTATAGGCACGGGTCCGAACCTAGCCATAAAAAAATAAAATAAATAAAGGTGAAGCAGTTCTTAGCTCAACTAGGTGGGCCAAGCCTGCCAGCCCAATGCTTACCCTTTCTTCTTTTATGCACGGGCCTAAGCCCAACATGCAAAAAAAAAAAAATGAAGGCCCAAGCCATAGGAGCCCAGCAGCCATGCAAGGCCCCATAACCTAGCTTATCCTTTTTCACCCCGGCATGCCTCAAGGCCCAATTTCACTGGAGGAAAATCGGCTCTCCACTTATCCCCATGGGCCTAGACCCACTCATCTAGCCCAGCTTCCTAGCCCGCACCAGCCGTACTAACCTTCAACCCGAGCCGAGCTGAGTTGCCACCATGCTGCATCTCACCACCCACGACAACAATGTCGTGGCTTCTCCAAGCTTTTTTCACACATCCTCAACCCCCGTCGAGCTAAATTTCAAACCCCGAGGCTCCCAAAAAATTAAGAGGACAAGGAAAAATTAAATTTTTCTTACCTTGAAGCGGCGTGAAGACGAAGCAAGCTATGAAGATGTAGAATATTGCTAGAGGGGGGAAACAAATATCCTCTAAGCCTTCTCTCTCTTGTAGGGAAAATAAATCGCTCTTCAAAGTTGATTTAATAATTCACTTAAGGTGAACTTAAATAAACTTTGGGAGAAATTTATTTCCTTTTCCTAGAAGGATCTAGTTTTCAATTAAAGAGGGAATCAACATCAAATAGGAAACAATCTTATGTTTCCTAAAGCAAGAAAATCTCTACACCTGCTGTCATTTCCTGCGAGCAACCCAACATGTGTGGGGGCATTTATGGATCCAAAAATAATAAAGAAAAATATGGAGGCGACATGTGGATTATTGAGCAAAAATGACAAGATTACTCTTGAAGCACACTGGGATTTCTATGCGTAAGCAGCAGACAATCATCCATCCATTAATCAAAGTCAAAAGTGATCAAGATGGGTATTTATTCAAAACCTATTTCATCAATCCTCATCAAATCTGCTTTACAAGGTAACTCCCAAATTATTTCTTGCAAATTATATTAATTAGCTAATTGATGGTGATTAACACCAAAAAAATATCAAAGGTGGCCGGTTCCCACCTCTCCAAAGGGGGTTGGACACATCCCTATAAATACCACCTCATTTTCTTCAAAACCCAATTTCCAAGCTTCTTACAAAATTCTCTAAACATTTTTCTCTTGAAATTCTAACTTTGACATCGGACGTTCTTTAGCCAAAGCCCCTCCAAAAAAAATAATCGTAGGCGCATGAGGTTTTTGGCCTTAACCTAAGATGTTAATTGTTTTTGCAAGTGCATTTTCGTCCAAGAACAATAAGGAAGTAATTTGCATTGACAAAACGCATTCTTAGTGTTTAGAAGCTCCCAAGTCTATCTTAAGATCGTCCTTTATGGGTAAATCAGAAATCAAAAGGATATAAACGTTTGTATTATTATTTTGGGTTAATCTCAGTTTACTATCTTCAAGTTTCTTGGTTTTCAACATTTAGTACATTAAGTTTTCTTTATCCCATAATAGTGCCTGAAGTCAACATTTTGGGACAGTTCATATATCCGTTAAGATTGCTATTAAGTCAGTTATTAACTGATGACGTGACGTCCACGTAGACACTAACTAGATGCCACGAGTCAATCTGGCTCCACTTTAACATTAACGAAATCTCAAAAAGATTAAGACAACTGAAACCAAGGAAGAAAATATCGGTAATATCGGAAATATCGGTAGTCCGAAAACACAGAAATATCGATGGAAATATCGGGATAATATCAATATCGATAAAAATTACATGGAAACCACGGAAATTGTAAGAAAAACTTGAAAATTTTTATTGAAATTTTGCAGGATGTTTATTTAGTCAATTATCTATTAGTTTATCACAAAAAATTGGAAGGAAATGCATTGCATGATGGATTTAACATTATCAAGTTGATTATATAGTGAGCTGACAAACATTGTGAGTGTAGAAAATATGTAGTAATTAATGAAAAAAGTCTAAACACACCATAATCATTTATATATAATGAATTAGTACAATATTTTACACTTTAACACACACACATAACCATACACACACACACACACACACACAAAACCATGGTTTCATACAAAACCGTGTGCCACACACACACACGCACACACACCCTCAATGTTTTTTTTCTCTCGGATAACACACACACACACACGCACACGCACACACAATCTCTCGATCCTTCTCCCTCATTCCACACACACACGCACACACACCCTCCCTCTCCTTGTTTCTTCTCCAGTTCTCCCCCCATCTCTTTTCTGCATCTCTCCTTCCCAGAGGAGCCAGACACACACACACCCCACTTCCCCGTGTTTCCCCCTTCCCCAATCCCTCGAACCTTCTCCCTCATTCCTCTCCTTGTTTCTTCTCCCCCCATTTCTGCAACTCTCATTCCCGGAGCACAGCCACACCACACCCACACGAGGCAGAGGATCCATCAAACCCGAGCGGGTTTTGGGATCCGAAGAGAAGGGATTGCGGATTTTGATGGGTCTGAGCGCGGATTGCAGAGAGAGGCGCAGATCTTGGCAGCTGCGACGACGGAGCCTTGGCTGCAGTTTTCCGACGACGGAGCCTCGGCGATTTTGTCGATAATATTGAAAATATCGCAATATTATCGATATTATCGATAATATCGCGATATTATCACGAAAACCATTTGGATAGTTATAAAAATATCGGTCCCCTTAAAAACCGATATATTATCGCCGATATTGTCGACATTTTGTTCCTTGACTGAAACCACATGGACAAAATCAAACATTAACTAAACTACAGGACCAAAAGTGAATTGGTCTTAAATTCTTGGGTACATTTAGAAACATAGAAGGAAAAACAAAGGAAAAAGCTCTGACCTTCCTTGGATTCAGAATTCCCGGGAAATAGACTTCCCAGAAAAACAAGGGGAAAACTTTTCTATTGATTCCATCTCCCCCAAAACCCACGATGAAGTTCGAAAGATTCCTGTCAATCCCAATCTTTATGGTGATTTTGTTAATTGGTACTGTGTGTTACATCACGGTTTTCATCTTCATCGACGGTTGGGTTGGATTGAAGAGCCCCGCTGGTTCTTTGAACGCTCTGGTTTTCATTTCCTTGGCATCTCTCTGCCTCTTCTCCTTCTTTTGCTGTGTTCTCACCGACCCAGGTCACGTTCCTGCTTCCTACGTCCCTGATGTTGAACATAGTGTGGTCTCCGATCAAGAATCTAAGAAAAATGTAAGCATTTTGGGGCGCTTATTTGGTGTTGTATGTTTGGTTGGTGAGAAAATTGAGGGAAAGATGATGAATTAAAGTTTTGGTTTTAATGCTTTAGGTTTGGATGATGAGTAGAATGTAAGTTTTGAGTGGTATGTTAATGGGTTGTTGAGATTGTATATAATTAGTAATGTAATACGGATTTGATGAATGATTTTGATGCTCGTTTCGACTAGGGGTTAGTTAGATTAAGTGTTGTTTGTGATATGTGGAAGGTTTAATTTAATCTGGTAAACTCATTCTACTGTGCTCATTTGAGTGGATTCATTGTTTGTAAAGCAAGTCAAATAATAAGTTTCAGAATCTTGGCAATATAGATAAGTTGTTATTCTCACCCCATTGGCTCCTACATCTGCTTTTCGTGTGGATTATCGAGTTTAGGCCGAAAGAAAATATGAGAGTTGGACTATTGAGTAGATTGCATTGCTTGTTGACGGAGATTGTTCAAACGTGAGTCAGTTCTTTTACCTGTTTCATTAAGGTGGATATTTGTTAGTATAGTAGAGGTAGAGATGTCGATAATTAGGTTACCTGTGAAATGAAACTGAAAGTAAAGCGTATACAATTGCAACCTTATGAGTATAGACACAGTACACAGCGACGCAAGATAAAAGCAAAGTTATTGACAGCAGCTAAAGGGTTTTTTTTTTTTAATTTTTTTTTTAATTTTTTATTCTTAAGGGTTCATATGTATAGGATAGAAAGCTAAGTGAGTTTTGGGACCCTGCAGTGTATAAATTAATATTGATTTCAGGCTCCAAAAGAGTAAGGAGAAAAAAGATGGGATGGTGGGTGGGTGGGTGGAGGCTGAATGCTTTTTTGGTGCTTCGATTGGAATTGCTGATAACTGTTCAGGATTCTGGTTGATGTTTTACATGCTGTTAGTTGGAAGAGTGGATTGAGATTTATTGAGTCATAAAACCTTAGACCATGCACTTGGTGTTATGGTAGCATTACATTCTCTTCAAAGACCGTAATTGTACGAATCTGTTTTTTTCTGAACTTATGAATTGAAATGTTGCATTAACAGCTGAATCGGTGACACTGGAATGATTTGTACTTCATTCTCTCTCTCTCTCTCTCTCTCTCTCTCTCACTCTCCACTTTCAACAAATTTCTGAAGAGTTCATATTATCAAGTATATTATGCATACCTGTTGTGGGTCTAGCCGCACCTTAGTAAGGCTGATTCTTGTCTCTGTAGCTAATTTTGTAACTTTGGATCCTTGATCTCTGACAGTTTCGTTGTGACAAGTGTTCTACATACAAGCCTCCCAGAACTCATCATTGCCGGGTCTGCAGAAGGTGTGTTTTAAGAATGGTAGGTTGAATTACATTCTCATTTCCATGTTATATTATTCATGATTCTTTTGCACATGTATTAGATTTTTTCGTTTATATTTTTCATGCCAAAATTGGGTGCAGGATCATCACTGCATGTGGATCAATAACTGTGTTGGTTACTGGAACTACAAGGCATTTTTTATGCTTGCTTTATATGCAACGCTAGCATGCTTGTACTCTACAGTTAGTTTTTCTGGTTCTTCCTTTTCCATGTTATGAATCTTTATCTTATAATAATAAGCAGCCTCAAATTCTGACAGAAGGTTTCAACATGTTTAGGTTATGATTATAAAGTGTGTATCTCAAAAGGACTTCGAATTCATTGGAAGTGATAGCCACAAGGTTTTTTATGTGAGTTAGTACACTCTCGGTTTTTACCTTTGGTGCTGAGGATTTTTATCTGTTTGTGTTTTCTTGATTTAGAGTAATTTCCTAAGTATGTAAGTTTGATCACGAATCTAGTTAAAGCCTCTTCTCTCTTCTATTTTTGTGCACACTTAATGAGTTAGATGCAGATATAGTGCTTTCTACTACAAAAGATGTTTTATGGCTCAAATTTCAACAGTGTGAAGCATTGGTACAGTGCACAGAAATTTTGAGAACTAGTTGCTTAGTGTAACAATCATGCGAACGAGTTCATTTTAGTAATTGATACCACGTATCGAAAAACAACTTGCATTAGGCTAATGATAAACTCGATCAGTTATGAAATGTTAAGCCAACGAACCATAACATTAAGTCAACTGAAATTTTGAATTGAATTTGGAACTTAGGATAGACTGCAACTATTGCTACTGAGAAGGTTAATCAGCCAGTTAATTATCGTGGGCGAGTGTCGTTTACAACTGATTTTTCATCTTTATAACAACTTGAGCTTAGTCAGTTACTTAGAAAGAGATTTATTATTCTAAATTAGTTGAATTTTTAATGAAGTTCTATGCAATTTGAAGTCATTTGAACTTAAAAGCCTTTGTTGCCTCACCAATCATCTTTACTGGTTTTTTCAGGTTATGTCTGGTCTAGTGATGGCTTCCTTGACGGTAATGCTTGGAGCTCTTTTAGGTTGGCATATCTACCTCATAACCAATAATATGACAACCATAGAGGTAACTATGACATTTCGTAATCAAAACTGGAGCAATTTTTTTCTTTCTGTGAATAATTGATACGGAGCTAACATGGATCTCTTAACAGTATTATGAAGGAATACGGGCAGCATGGTTGGCTGGGAAATCTGGGCAAAGTTACAGACATCCATACAATCTTAGTGTACACAAAAACATCTCTTTGGTCTCTATCTATCCCTCTCTTTCTGTTCCCCCTCTGTGTATTTTGTATCTTCAATATATATGTTATTAAAATCTGTGACTAAGGCTAACATTGCAAGTCATTTTTCTTTTGATCAGGTTTTGGGTCCAAGTATGCTGAAATGGTTATGTCCGACATCAGTAGGCCATCTAAAAGATGGACTCATGTTCCCTACTCCGCGTGATAGTTCATGAGTTTTCTGCTGTTGCTCAAATTCAGGTTCGGTGGTCTGAATTCATGCATGTTCGTCAGAACACAAAGATACGAAGCATGTCCGCCGTAGTCATCTCTTAATATGAAAAGATACTTGGAAAAGAGCAACCCAGTGGGAGAAGCGACTGGAGTCTTTTTGATAAACGTAGGGTTAGGTTATCAGCTTCATTAGATGCATCAGCAAGTACTACGACTTGCACCATAGGATAGAGATCAACACTGTAGACTGAACATATGAAATGGAGACTGGATATTTATTCAAATACAAACTGGGGAATACTACCAGAATGGAAACAAATAAAAGTATAGGCTTTCTTCCAATATAAAATCTCCAGGCAAGAGTAATATAAGGCAAGTAAGTTATAGGTTGGGGAATCACCCACATGAGCACCAGAAGATGTGTTCAAATGCTCTAAAGAACCTGAAAGACTGATTCCAGAGTTCGGGATCAGATCAGATTCGAAGGGGGGGGGGGGGCAGAGAAGATGAAAAAAAATTACACCTAGTCAAGCGAAATTACACTACAAACATCATCAATACTAGAAGGAATGAAAGAAGAATTGTACATAGTCTTATAAAAATTTACCACGTGGTCAACAATATCAGCAGGCAAAGAAAGTCAAAGTACAATTTCACCATCCAAAAGAGTAGTGATTCTTGATGCCTAAGATCTTCAACGGGCAGCCACTTCGTACTACGGTCAATTGATATTTCTCTTTACCTTGTAAGTAAGAGGTCTTAGGTTTGATTCTCATCAAAGGTGAATTTGAACGACTTTATTGTTAATTAGTTCATTATTAGGCTTAGCTTACTCCCTCACCCCTTTAGTACAGACAATATTGTTTGTTAAAATAAAAAATCTACCACCAGCATAGGCATGCAAAAAGCAATATCTTGATCACCTTCAGTAAGCCATTTAACTCGTGCACAATCATGCCAAAAAGTTTGTTGCTTACATTCTAAAGATCATTTTTGTATATATTCTTCATGGAAAGTGATTTTTACACACCATTTTTAACTTCTCAAACGCAATTCTTTATTTGTAACCATCATATTGAGTAAATCAAATGAAAACAATGCACATGATAAATAACGGTGTATAAGAGGTTAAAAAGAGTGCGCTTATCCTTTCCCAGTCTTTATTAATAGCTTTGGTGGTGCCATTTTCGTTTAATTGACCAACAATATTTAATTGGTAATGCCATGTTCGACGTGCGCTTAATTTTTAGGCGTAATTGAATTATTAGTCCCCGTGGTTATAAAGTAGTTGAAAGATAGTCCATGTGGTTAAAAAATTAGGATTTAAGCCCAAAATTAAAAATTATGTCAACTACCTCTTGATTATTAACATATGAGCCACACAATAAGGCTAAAATGGAACTCTGTTAATTATTAGCACGTGAGGCTAACTTGATCTTTTTAGTTTCACATCTGAGTCTCATATACTAACAATTAATGGAGATTTGACGAAATTTTCAATTTTGGGCCTAAATTCTAACAAACTTCACCACATGGCTTAAATCCTAATTTTTTTATCCACAGGGGGTCTTTTCTTATTACACTATCATCACGGAAACTATTAATCCAATTAAGCCCAATTTTTATCTATTATTTAAAAATGAGATGCCATAATGTCGATTAATAATTTAATTATCAACTTCTATGTTATTTAATTTGTAAATTTAATCTTCCTAACATTACCCAAAAAATAACTTAGGACTTCAAATGCAGAGATAGGCGCTCCAGCCACTTGCAAGCCTCTTACTCCTCTTCGTGACATCATGGCATCTTATTTTCAGATTGATAGATACAAATTTTGCCCTTGCCGAACATGGCATTGCAAATTAGATATTGTTTGTCAAAGATAATTAAGAACTATATTATGTTGCATACTAAACAACTAGGGGCAAGTGGTGGGTAGTGCCTTCCCTTTAACTCACCGCATCCCGGCTTTGAACTTCCCTCCCATAGTTTATAAGAATTCAATGTAGATTATCATGTCGTTTGTCAGGAAAAAAAAACAACTAGGGCAACAACATAATATAGTATTTAATTATCTCTTAACCAACAATATTTAATAAGGAAAATGACTTAAAAACTTTGAATTTTAATAAAAAAACATGTAATAACTTTATGGGTAAAGTACAAAAACCTACCTCAACTATTGGTCTCACAACACTTTCATATCTCATCTTTTTAAAATGACAATGTCATACCTTATCTTACAAATTTGTGTCAATATCATATCTCCGTCATTTTTTCTGTTAAATGTTAACGTGGCTTGGCTTAAATAGTGACGTGAATTAAATAAATTAATAAAATATTAAAAACTAAAAAATTAAAATCATTTAATATTTTTTTACATGGGGACCCACTCCATTTCCCCTTCTCTCATCTGCAACCCCACCCACCTTTCTCTCATCTGCAACTTACACTCACCCTCATTTCTCTCCTCTTCGTCGTCGACTCCATTCACCAACGACCATCACCTTCTTCCCCATTCTAACTGACGACATCGAAGTCGTCGATCTCCGGCACACCAACCTCACCCCTCTCCGGGTACCCACTCCCTCCATTGATCTCCTCCCTTTCCTTACCAAACTACCCATATGGGTTCAAATACTTCTACGAATCCTTGACAGCCTTGTCACCCCAAGATTACCAAGTAATCGACTTCGTTGTCGGGTTTGCAAAAGTTGAGGACCGCCTCTGCCACCTTCTTCTGCTCCTGCAGCCCAGCACCATTTTCAAGCCTAGCAAAATGCAACAGCAATCCCACGCCCACCACCGATCAAGCTATTCACAATGTAGCTTGTTAGGGTTTTTGTAGCCGTTCCGGCATTCTAGTTTGTTTAATAATATTCTTATTAATTTGTAGTCTTGTTCGTTGTGCACTCTGATATTCAACTGATTAATTGTGTCACGAGGGACATGAGATCGTTCCATGGGTTTTAATTTATAAATAACATGAAACATAGCCAGGTTTTCTTCTGGAGACGGGTGCTTTGTTTTGATGCATGCTTGTAGGTTAGAAATAGACAGAGCGGCGGAGGAAGAGAAGAGAGGCACATGGTGGGAATGGAAGTGGCTGGTTTGGGGTGGGATCTGGGTTTGGGTTAGGGAAAGATGGCAACCTCGTCGGCCCCAACCTTGACAGCTCTCCCTCTCTCCCTTTCTCCTTGACAGCTTCGGAGACGGCAACGACGGAGGATCGGCAGTGGGCAATGGAGTGGGAAAGAGAAGGGGTCGGAGCTTGCAGGTAGATCCGATAAAGGAGGGTGGATGAAAAAATCCAGGTGGGTTTGGAAGGTTCTAGGCACTACGAGAGAGAGAAGTGGGGAGGAAAGAGACTACGGTGGAGAGGAGAGGGGGATGCGAGAGAGAGAGGGTGGTGGAGGAAGGTTGGGGGGACGGGGAAGGGTTTGGTGGCTGTCGAAGAGAAGAAGAAAAAAGGTTGGTGCGGGTGGAGGAAAGGGAAGGCTAGATCCCTGCCATTTTTTATTTTAGGGATGCAGAGAAGAGAGAGGCGAGAGAGAGAATGGAGAGAGATAGAGATTAATATATATATTTTTTAATTTTTTAATTTTTAATTATTATAAATTATATTTAATTATATTTTAATCCAGTTGGATTAGTGAGTGACCTCGTATCAAGCCACGTCAGCACTTAACAGATAAACTAACAGAAAAACTGACGGAGGTATGACATTGGTACAAATTCGTAAGATGAGGTATGACATTGTCATTTTAAAAAGATGAGGTATGAAAATGTCGTGAGACCAATAATTAAGGTAGTTTTTTGTACTTTACCCTAACTTTATTTAATGGTTAGGACAAAATCCAACATTAAACCAGTCAATTTAAAATGGCCCAATCATTAGTTTTCGGTTTTGCCCCTGATGGCAAGCTTTTTTCAGTTTAATTTCATTTACGAATCTCTCTGCTATTCTCTATCTCCCCTGTTTCTTCCTGACATTCGAAACCTTCCGTTTTTTCTTTCTAATTTCAGATCGCAACTCCATCTCTATCATTATGTAAAATCATAGATCTGATCTGACTCTAAACTTAATTTTGGTCCATCTCTATCAAAATCGCAGACGATCTCTTACATGCAAAACGATGTCACACTCTCTCTCTCCCAATATTTCTGACTTTCTCTCCCTTCTGTAAAAATGACAAGGGAGCTAGACTTTTCATTCTTTCTCTCTCCATCTCTGCGATCTTTCTACTGTTTTGTTGTTCTCTAAATTGCACATAATTTGCACCTAAAATGATGTGTTTTGGTTTCTATTGCAGATTTTCTAATCATGGACTACAACTCTAATAAGAAATTCATTGTCGCCATCTACAGCGATGCTGGCATGGTATGCTTTTGAAGCTCTAATTTAATTACAATGTGTATAGCTAATTGAGCAATCAAGAAATTTAGTTTCAGATCGTGAATTAGGAGTTCGGATCGGTGTTGTTTGCTAGTGTTGATTGTTTTAGCTAGATCATAGTGCCAATCTCATACTATTTTTTTGTGTCGGGTTCGAAATTGAGATTGAAGTATTTAGAATTGAGTCATTTTTGTAGTTTATAGCTTTTCTCTGTCCAATGAAATAGGTATATACATTTTATTTTATACATATGATTATACAGCTTGCGTTTTCTTATGCGATGTAATCATAAAACAAGGAAATCATTTAGTTCATCAAGAAGTCGGTTTACATGTTATTATAAACCGATTTTAAATTATTATGATGCTTTTGCATTTTTAAGCTTTGATTTATGAGTTCTTCTAGAATTTTAGTACATATTTTATTGTGACTTTTACGTTCATCTTTTCACTATGTGAGTATATTAGTTGAAGAAAATTTGGATAAGGGAAAGTATCTTCTGTGCTCTTAACTAGTGAAATGGATAAATGATTGTGTGTGATTTCTGAGTTTGTTTTAAGTTTTTAATGTTGTTTCCACTTTTAATGTACTTCCTTGGTTTCAAACTTAAGTGTAGCTTTTCTATGAACATATTCCCAGTAATCCGTATTTCAGCAACACCTCATAATCTTTCAAGACAAATGATTAAGCCATTTTTTTATTGATCAATGCATGTCAAATTATGTTTTGTTATGGTTGTGCTTTTTCAAACGAATTGCAATTGAATTTACATGCCTCTTCATTCTGAAGAACTGTAATCTGTGTAAAAGTTTCCTAAGTTAGTGTTTTGTGATCACAACATCTTTATCGATCATAAAATTTGGTTAAAGCTTATTCATTTCATTCCCATATGATCTCAGTTCTTGTTCAATGGAATATATGTTTCAGAGACAGTATGGGTGACGTGCAATGATGCTGGAGACTATGGCAGTTGTCCCTAGCATGCTAGGAGGAATATTCCTGTACTTAAGGTCTCTGCTCAAGTTTTAGAAGAGCGGTGGTTGTAAAACCTGTGTGGTACGAGGGAATGTTGGTTTTGCTGTATACAACTTGAGAAACTACATGCTACCTGTATTGGTTTATAATTTTATGTGATTGCCCTTACACAATTCATAGTCTAGTGCATGTGATGGAAGTATCTCATGTTCATTTCAAGAACTTTTCAAGACAATAACAATATCTTTTTCTTGGGTAAAAAGTGTAGGTGACAAAGGTGGAGACAATTTCTCCTCCTTGGAGAAAAACTGACGGAGGTATGACATTGGTACAAATTCGTAAGATGAGGTATGACATTGTCATTTTAAAAAGATGAGGTATGAAAATGTCGTGAGACCAATAATTAAGGTAGTTTTTTGTACTTTACCCTAACTTTACTTAATGGTTAGGACAAAATCCAACATTAAACCAGTCAATTTAAAATGGCCCAATCATTAGTTTTCGGTTTTGCCCCTGATGGCAAGCTTTTTTCAGTTTAATTTCATTTATGAATCTCCCTGCTATTCTCTATCTCCCCTGTTTCTTCCTGACATTCGAAACCTTCCGTTTTTTCTTTCTAATTTCAAATCGCAACTCCATCTCTATCATTATGTAAAATCATAGATCTTATCTGACTCTAAACTTAATTTTGGTCCATCTCTATCAAAATCGCAGACGATCTCTTACATGCAAAACGATGTCACACTCTCTCTCTCCCAATATTTCTGACTTTCTCTCCCTTCTGTAAAAATGACAAGGGAGCTAGACTTTTCATTCTTTCTCTCTCCATCTCTGCGATCTTTCTACTGTTTTGTTGTTCTCTAAATTGCACATAATTTGCACCTAAAATGATGTGTTTTGGTTTCTATTGCAGATTTTCTAATCATGGACTACAACTCTAATAAGAAATTCACTGTTGCCATCTACAGCGATGCTGGCATGGTATGCTTTTGAAGCTCTAATTTAATTACAATGTGTATAGCTAATTGAGCAATCAAGAAATATAGTTTCAGATCGTGAATTAGGAGTTCGGATCGGTGTTGTTTGCTAGTGTTGATTGTTTTAGTTAGATCATAGTGCCAATCTCATACTATTTTTTTGTGTCGGGTTCGAAATTGAGATTGAAGTATTTAGAATTGAGTCATTTTTGTAGTTTATAGCTTTTCTCTGTCCAATGAAATAGGTATATACATTTTATTTTATACATATGATTATACACTTTGCGTTTTCTTATGCGATGTAATCATAAAACAAGGAAATCATTTAGTTCATCAAGAAGTCGGTTTACATGTTATTATAAACCGATTTTAAATTATTATGATGCTTTTGCATTTTTAAGCTTTGATTTATGAGTTCTTCTAGAATTTTAGTACATATTTTATTGTGACTTTTACGTTCATCTTTTCACTATGTGAGTATATTAGTTGAAGAAAATTTGGATAAGGGAAAGTATCTTCTGTGCTCTTAACTAGTGAAATGGATAAATGATTGTGTGTGATTTCTGATTACCTAATTTAGCTAACACAACCTACTTGCTATTTGTCCTTTGACACCTTCAAGAATCAAAGTATCAAAGTACTCTATTCTTATGCATATTCTTAACTTTAACAAGAAATTCACTGTAAAATAAATTTCTAAGAATCTATAAATCATGTGTACTTTGTAATTATTTTATTTTATTTTATCAATGTGTATTAATTTTTTTTTTTGCAAAAAAAAAAAGTAATTTTTGATAATTTTTGGTTTCATAAATAATGTATCCTTATTAATTCAGTTTTATAAATAGTGCCTATTTCTTGGTTCACTTTCATAAATAGTGCCCTTGTTCTTGGTCATGTTTCATAAATAGTGCATAGCAATAGGTACAGTTTTATAAATAATGTCTCTTTCTTGGTCTACTTTCATAAATAGTGTTTCTTTCTTGGTCTAGTTTTATAAATAGTTTCCACCTATTGGTTTAGTTTTAGAAATAATATCTCACTCTTGATTTGATTTCATAAATAATGTCTACTTATTGGTCCAGTTTCATAAATAATGTTTCATAGATAGTGTCTCCTTATTTTAAGGAGGATTAGAATGACATACTCTA
>VIEB01002007.1:55666-73662 GCA_006547085.1 Malus baccata | reverse complement strand
GGGACTCTGAGGTATTCCGACAGACTCGCCCTAGAAGTCAGTACGGCGAGTCCAAGAGAAAACCAAACGCCCTTACTCAAACTTTCCTACTTCCAAGAGACGATGGAGACTTACGAAAGAAAATTCCAGTGGTACATGACTCCACTCAGGACCCCCTTGTCCTATAGCTCTTTGAAGAAGTAAACAAGTTGAAGGCCGAACTTCAGGCCGAGATACCTGACTGGAACCAACTCAGGCCTGGCCCTCTCACAAGGAGGATCCTCGACACCCCTTCAAGCGAAGACAAAACAAAAGGTTGGTTTACAACTCTATACTAGAAGGGAGGACACAATTGAACACCTTAACCTATTTGAGTCCACCATGGCATATCGGATGCACACCGACGAAGAGCGATGTCTTCTCTTCCCCCTCCACCCTCTCTAGCGGAGCTCTAAACTGGTATTGCCGCCTTCCACCTGAGACAGTAGACTCATTTGAGGAACTGAGGAAACTGTTTGTCTCTCAACACATCTTCCAGACAGATCACTTGCATTATGTAGATGACTTGTACACTATTCGCCAGAAGCCGGACGAGTCACTACGAGAGTATGCCGGTCACTTCAGCCATGAGTATTCTCGCTACGCTGAGGCAGATGACAAGACCGCCCTCAAGGTCTTCACGGCAGGCCTACTGATTGTTTCTTCAAGTATATGATCAATGCCAACACTTGGAAAACTTACTCTGAGGTGATGACACAAGCTTACAACCACGCCTCCGCCGAAGCAAAGACATACCGAGGGAACCCTCATATGGTTAACCCTTATCAACAAGTGGGAAATGGAAGTCAAGTTCTACCAAGTGAGGAGATCTTGGCCATTCAGACACCCATTACATCATCTCCTGCCTCATTTAGCTACTCGCTAAGTCACCAAACGTATCTGTCTCTTGTTAAGAGGAATGATTTCTACTCTCAGTAAGCCCATTACAACAAGAGGGATAAAAGTTCGTATCGAGACAACCAGGGGTGAACGTACCGTCGACTATTATGACTATGGGGCCAAGCCTCACTCTTTCAAAGTGGAGGACTAGGTACTGAAGGAAATGCTATTATAAGAAGGCATACACATTACAAATGTTTTGATTCTCAACCGCTTGAGATCTTTTGTCACACAAGCAATTCGGCAAATATTTAAAGAAAAGGGAATTCAGACAACTTCTTCTGAGTCTTTTGCGTTCCTAGCTCTGGAACATTTGGTCTATGCTGACCTACCCTTATACTCCAACTCAGAGCTTCAACATGCGTACTTTGACACGAAGTATGTGATACTAAAGGTTACAACCAACATGGTTCACATATCAAAAGCATGGATCCCTTCATGCATAGCAAAACATTCATAAGCATCACTCATATCAATCAACATAAACATCATACATTCCAACACATCCATACATAAGCCAACTGTACTTCGAAAGGGTTCAACATAGTTTGTGTCATTCGACACTTGCTACAATGCGCCTAGACATCTTACCCTATTCTCACCAACCAGGTGATGAAATGTAAAGAAGGAACTCATCTTCATGCCACCAACCAAGTGATGAAATGTACAACCCGTACTCTAATATCATTTGGCAACTTACCATTCATGCCACCAACCAAGTGATGAAATGTACAACCCATACTGCTTCATGCCACCAACCAGGTGATGAAATGTACAACCCGTATTCTAATATCATTTAGCAACTTGCCACTCATGCCACCAACCAGGTGAAGAAGGAACTCATCTTCATACCACTAACCAGGTGATGAAATGTACAACCCGTACTCTCCTTCATGCCACCAACTAGGTGATGAAATGTACAAACCGTACTCTAATATCATTTGGCAACTTGCCATTCATGCCACCAACCAGGTGAATAAGGAACTTATCCTCGTGCCACCAACCAGGTGATGAAATGTGATGAAAGGTGATGAAGGAACTCACATTCGTACCACCAACCAAATGATGAAAGCAACTCACCACTCATTTCACCTACCAGAAGACAAGTGTTAGAAGTTGTACATGTGAACTCCTAACATTCACAAATAATCAAAAACCTTCTTGACAACTCAACTAAGGGAGCACTTATGCCCAACAAGAGTTATTGTCACCAACAAAGTCTTATTGCATGCCAACAACTTCAGTGCATGGCATACGAAGATCAAGCTATTCAGCCATCTTGAATCTGCTTCAGACATTTCCCCTCTGTAACAATGCAAACACTACAACTCGTAGAAAGCTTCACACACTCTTGATCAAGACGGTGTGAAGCAAAACCAATTTATAGTGCCAACAAGAGCTTCATCAAAGGAGGGCAACCACAATTCTTAAAAGCCTCACTCTCTTGATCAAGACGGTGTGAAGCAAAACCAATTTATAGTGCCAACAAGAGCTTCATCAAAGGAGGGCAACCACAATTCGTAAAAGCTTCACACACTCTTGATCAAGACAGTGTGAAGCAAAACCAATTTATGGTTCCAACAAGAGCTTCATCAAAGGAGGGCAACCACAATTCTTAAAAGCTTCACACACTCTAAATCAAGACAGTGTGAAACAAAACCAATTTATGGTGCCAACAAGAGCTTCATCAAAGGAGTTCAACCACAATTCTCAAAAGATTCCCACCCTCTTGATCAAGACGGTGTGAAGCAAAACCAATTTATGGTACCAACAAAAGATTCATCAATGGAGGGCAACCACAATTCTCAAAAGCTTCACACACTCTTGATCAAGACAGTGTGAAGCAAAACCAATTTATGGTTCCAACAAGAGCTTCATCAAAGGAGGGCAACCACAATTCTTAAAAGCTTCACACACTCTAAATCAAGACAGTGTGAAACAAAACCAATTTATGGTGCCAACAAGAGCTTCATCAAAGGAGTTCAACCACAATTCTCAAAAACTTCACACACTTTTGATCAAGACAGTGTGAAGCAAAACCAATTTATAGTGCCAACAAGAGCTTCATCAATGGAGGGCAACCATAATTCTCAAAAGTTTCACACACTCTTGATCAAGACAGTGTGAAACAAAACCAATTTATGGTGCCAACAAGAGCTTCATCAAAGGAGTTCAACCACAATTCTCAAAAGATTCACACACTCTTGATCAAGACAGTGTGAAGCAAAACCAATTTATGGTGCCAACAAGAGCTTCATCAATGGAGGGCAACCATAATTCTCAAAAGCTTCACACACTCTTGATCAAGACAGTGTGAAGCAAAACTAATTTATGGTGCCAACAAAAGCTTCATCAAAGGAGTTCAACCACAATTCGCAAAAGCTTCACACACTCTTGATCAAGACAGTGTGAAGCAAAACCAATTTATGGTGCCAACAAAAGCTTCATCAATGGAGGGCAACTACAATTCTCAAACCTTTGAACCAAATTCAAGATTGTTCGAAGCAAATTCAATTTATATGGTTCATCTAAACCTTCGACTACTACAAAGTGTGGCTTTCATCACAATCTCTTGCTCAACAGTGTGGAAGCAAAATTTGTATATGTTGTTTCTCCCACATTTTCAAATTTCTAGTTTCCCAAAAAAAAAAAAAGGGAAATTCAACAAATCTTCATCAATGGAGGACAGCTACAAATTCTCAAAAGCTTCACACTATCTTGATCAAGATAGTGTGAAGCAAAATCAATTCATGGTACCCAACAAAAGCTTCAACTCCAAAGCTTCAACCAACAAAAGCTTCATCAATGGAGGACAACTACAAATTCTCAAAAGCTTCACACTATCTTGATCAAGATAATGTGAAGCAAAACCAATTTATTGTCACCAACAAAGTCTTATTGCATGCCAACAACAACTTCAGTGCATGGCATAGGAAGATCAAGCTATTCAGCCCTCTTGAATCTGCTTCAGACATTTCCCCTCAGTAACAATGCAAACACTACAACTCGTAGAAAGCCTCACACACTCTTGATCAAGACAGTGTGAAGCAAAACCAATTTATGGTGCCAATAAGAGCTTCATCAAGGAGGCCAACCACAATTCTCAAAAGCTTCTTACATTCTTGATCAAGACAGTGTGAAGCAAAACCAATTTATGGTGGCAACAAGAGCTTCATCAAAGGAGTTCAACCATAATTCTCAAAAGCTTCACACACTCTTGATCAAGACAGTGTGAGGCAAAACCAATTTATGGTGCCAACAAGAGCTTCATCTATGGAGGCCAACCACAATTATCAAAAGCTTCTCACACTCTTGATCAAGACAGTGTGAAGCAAAACCAATTTATGGTGCCAACAAAAGCTTCATCAATGGAGGGCAACTACAATTCTCAAACCTTCAAAGCAAATTCAAGACTATTCGAAGCAAATTTAATTTATGTGGTTCATTCAAACCTTCGACTACTACAAGGTATGGCTTGCATCACAATCTCTTGCTCAATGGTGTGGAAGCAAAATTTTTATATGTTGTCTCTCCCATATTCAACAAAAGCTTCATCAATGGAGGACAACTACAAATTCTCAAAAGCTCAAGATAGTGTGAAGCAAAATCAATTCATGGTACCCAACAAAAGCTTCAACTCCAAAGCTTTACCAACAAAGCTTCAACTCCAAAGCTTCACCTACAAAGCTTCACCTACAAAAGCATCACCCACAATAGCTTCACATACAAAAGCTTAAAGCTTCACCCACCACAAAAGCTTCACCCATAAAAGCTTCAGCAACAAAATCTAAAACAACAGAAGCATCCACCAAAACTTAATCAATGGAGGACAACTACAAATTTACAAAAGCTTCACACTATCTTGATCAAGATAGTGTGAAGCAAAATCAATTCATGGTACCCAACAAAGTTTCACCTACAAATATATATATATATATATATATATATTTTCGAAAGTCTCACGACCATTCAGTGACTTGAATTTTTCAAGTCTCCAAACAAGAAGTTTTCCTCACTCGGGAAATTAAGGGAACACGACCTCAACCTACATGCTTCACTCACAAAGCTTCAACATACAAGCTTCAACAAAAGGAAAAATTCAAAGAACTTAGTGAAAAAGGCCTTGGTGTATTTAACACAATACGTTGAAATGAAGCAAATCTTGTTTATTGATATCTCCGATAAGTAACAAATATGTACATATACATGAATCAAAATAAACAAACAAGAGGGAGCCTTCACAAAGGTTGCTCAGTAAAAGTCTCAATAGTCAGCAGAGCCCCAAAAAGAGAAGGCACCAGAGGGTGATTATTCGAAGCCTTAGTACTAGGCAGAACCGCAGAAAGAGGAGGCACCGAAGGTTGATCATTTGGAGTTTCATTACGCGGTACAGTCCCAGAAGATGAAGGCAATAAATGCCTTTAGAACAAACCCACAAACCTCTGATAATCAAGAAAAATCTTTCCATCAGATTCCTGCAGCTGATCGAGCTTCCTCTTCATGTTTGTAGCATAGTCATGTTCGAGCCTATGCAACTGTTTATTCTCATGCTTGAGCCCTCTAATCTCTTGTTTGAGACTTATCACTTCAGCCTCCAATGATTCAATTTGGTGGGTTCGAGCAAATAGGCGTTGGGCCATATTAGACACAGAACCTGCACACTGAACACTGAGAGCCAGAGAACCCTTAACAGCCAACTCATCAGATAGTTTGGAAAATAGTCTGTTATCTTTGGGAGTGAGAAGGTTCCTGGCCACCACCGCAATGGTCATGTCATTCTTCATCACAGAGTCCCCAACAGTAAGAGGACCATTAGGGGATAAGAAGGATGGGCGCCATATGTTGTCTTGAGAAGGCATGGCTGCCTCTTCACCAATGTTCAAGTCAAAACGACGGTCGGATGAGCCAGACATTCTTAGAAATGATGAAGGAGAAATGAGGTGCAATAAATTTCTAAAGTAAGGGGAAAATTCCTACAAGCAATAACTCTCTGAATGTACTTCTTGCACACAATTGGTGCCCTTATAAAAGAAAGGGTAACATGGCCGTTGGTTCAAAAATCGAAGAGGCACCACTCTCCGGATTCCGAAGAGACACCACTTTCCACACGCAACATCAGCTCCTCAGGTACCACAGATAACTTTGCCAAAGATCTTTGACAAAGTTTAGACACATAAATTTTGAAGGTCCAGCTACCATACTATTACCCACAAGGGTAAAGGAACAGCATCATTGCTTGATAACAAGAAAGTCCCAATGTGTGTCAACCTCCGTGGTTCGTGGCAAGGCAGACTGGCAAAACTGCCCAATCTTTACTCACATTCGAGAAAACACTCCTAACAAGATTGCTTGCTCAAAAATGGAAGAGGCACAGCTTTCCGAATCTCGAAAGCTAGACTCCCAACAAGATTACGTGCTCAATAATCGAAGAAGCACCGCCCTCTGAATCTCGAGAGCCAGATTCCCAACATGATTACTTTATCAAAAATCGAAGAGACACTGCTCTCCGAATCTCGAGAGCCAGACTCCCAACAGAATTACTTTCTCAAAAATCGAAGGGACACTGCTCTTTGAATCTCGAGAGCCAGACTCTCAACAGGATTACGTGCTCAAAAATCGAAGAGGCACCGCCCTCCGAATCTCAAGAGCCAGACTCCCAACAGGATTACTTTCTAAAAAATCAAAAAGACACTACCCTCCGAATCTCAAGAGTTAGACTCCCAACAGGATTGCTTTCTCAAAAATCGAAGAGGCACCATTCTTTCAATCTCAAGAGCCAGATCCCTGACAGGATTGCTTGTTCAAAAACCGAAGAGGCACCGCTTTCCGAACTTCGCGAGCCAGATTTCCTTGGATAAGGCTTGTCTGTAATCTTCACACGCAACATCAGCTTGCCAGATACCATATACAACTTTTTCAAAGTGCTCTGACAAAGTTAAAACACGTGAAGCTTCCAGCTCCCACTGCATTGCTATGACCAAGAAAGGTAAAGGAATAGCACTACTACTTGTTGTTAGGGAGACTCCTATATATGTCGACCTCCATCATCCATAGCCAGGTAGACCTGCACATAAAAAAAATGCTCAACTTTTCTTCACATCCAAGAGGGCACTCTCAGCAGAGTCTCTTGAAATACTCAGCTTATTTTCCTCCTGATAATACCTCTGCAAACAAGCCACACCAGAGCAAAAGTATCTCATATCATCAGGGTTAAAAGCAAGAGTATCCCATATCATGCTTTTTCCCTGTCTTTTCCTTTGGCCTTGTTCTTACCTGCAAGACAAGGAGAAGAGAGCAATCAGTCAGCACTTAGAATCAAGCTTCCAGTTAGGAACTGACTGCCTGGAACCCCTTGCCTAATTACTTACCTGGCATTACTCTCGAGTACTTGTCTTCAACATCTTATGCTTCTAGAGAAGATACCACATCTGCCTGAGGAACAGATAGGGCAAGTAAGAAGGATACAAGGAAGCATGTGGAGACAAGCTTAACAGAACGCGTGTCGATACATCCATTACTTTGTCAACAGCAAAAGTATCCCATATCATCAGGTTTGAATGAACTCTAGATTTGATGGACTTGTTTTAACCCTCAAATTCTTGAGTCGGTCTTATATTCTAGAGGAAACCAGAAAACCCTCCAGCCTAATTCAAGAATAAGTTTGTGGAAAGTTACTTCTTTAAAAGCAAAAGTATCTTATATCATCTCTTATCCATTTGCTTCTCCTTATCCTTGTTGCTGTTACGACACAAGGAGAAGGAAAACAATCAACCGGAAGCTGAAGTCGAACCTCCAATCTAGGTTGCTTGCTTGGAAGTCTGATTGCTTACCTTGTCTGTTACCTCATTCGGCAAATCTCCTAGCTCGGCGACTTGGGGGACTCCTACTATAGGGTTTGTATCACACTTGACCAAGCCTGAAACTACAAGTAAGCTTCAAGTGAAATTGATACATTACCTTGTGCATCTTCATCGGTTAAAGATACCACCCCTGGATTGAGGAAAAACACTTCCAGAGAAGATGCCACATCTACATATGAGACAGATAAGGCAAGTGAAAATGATACCACACTTCGGTACTTAGAAGTTTCATGATTACTCAATGGCTTGGATCTTGCAAGTCCCCAACTAAGGAGCTTCCCTCACTTGAAAACTTAGGGGAGCACTGTTTGTACCATACTTGACCAATCCTGAAACTACTGAGCACCAGTCAACGTTCTACCGTCAAGGACCCAGAAGAGTTTCCCAACAACCAGCAGGCCAATCACAGCGCGACACGTGTCGACATCAGAAGCCAATCATAGCGCAACACGTGTCAACATTAGAAGCCAATCACAACACGACACGTGTCAATGTCAGAATGAAACTAGAAACTTTCTTCTATAAATAGAGATCATTCTCTCGCAATATTTCCTAATGCCATTTGTACTAAATCATTCACTAGTACTCACTAAAGGAGAGCTTGAACCTATGTACTTGTGTAAACCCTTCACAATTAATGAGAACTCCTCTACTCCATGGACGTAGCCAATCTGGGTGAACCATATACATCTTGTGTTTGCTTCCCTGTCCCTATCCATTTATATACTTATCCGCACTAGTGACCGGAGCAATCTAGCGAAGGTCACAAACTTAACACTTTCTGTTGTACCAAAGTCCTCACTGATTTTGTGCATCAACAGATCTGAACATCACAGACAGATTGCATGCTAGATATATGTTTTTGCTTGAACATCACAAGGAAAATATGCATTAGGAAAACCTAACCTTCAAAGAATGGATGTGGAAATTCATAAGTAATTGATAGAATTGCATAGGATTGTGACAGTAATGGCTAAACCCTAGTCTTTCCCTAAATTAATTTTAATAAAAACAAACAAAAAATATTTTTATTTTTTTCTGTTTGTTGCCTTTATTTTCTAACTTCTAGGTTTCTTTAATTGTTAATTCAATATTTTCAAACTCAAACATCTCAAATCTTCGAAAAAAATCTGTTTTAATGGTTAAGTAAGAGTTGATTTAATTACGAATTAGTCAAACAGTCTTTGGGGACAACGACCTTGCATAAGCAATTATACTACAATTACCTTATATTCTTGCAAGTATTTTCAGTGATTTTAACCCTATTGCGTAGGTAAAAAAAATCCTATCATCGAGGATCCTCCTTGTAAGAGGGCCAAGCCTAGGTTGGTTTCAATCAAGTATCTCAGCTTGTCATTCGGCTTTCAACTTGTTTACTTCCTTAAGAAGTTGTAGGACAAGAGGGTCCTAAGTGGAGTCATGTACCACTGGAGCTTTCTTTCGTAAATCTCCATCTCATCTTGGAAGTAGAAAGGTTTGATCAAGAGCATGTGGTTTTTCCCTGAACTCGCCGTATTGACTTCCAAGGTATGTCTGTCGGAACATTTCTGAGTCCGTTATACCTTCATGTTTCTCTAAGACTTGTTGCCCCTTCCCCAAATTGGTAGCTGGCCTGGGACATGGAAGGGGGCCGAGTCTTTCAGAGACCCTTGGGTCATTAATCTTCGAGCTTACATGGATGAGATCATCTCGACGTTGCTTCAGGAAATCTCGACAGTCGATCCTTCCACTCCTTCTGTAAGGAGGTGTCTTCCTCCACTTCTCCTACTTCGGGTCGAAACAGCTGGGTTGAGAAAAGTCTCATGTTGATCAATGTTTTGATGATTAGCTCGCTCCTCATCAGGGATACCCATGTCGAAAGAAGATGACCCTCTGTGTTGGGGGGCACCCAGATGATGGTTGATGTCCACAGGGGCAACAAGCTCGCGTGTTTGAGTACGCATAGTTTCGTGGAGCGTCTCAAAGAGCTTCTCATACTGCTCCTGGAGGACCTCATTCTTCATTGCTATTTTGTTGGTTTGAGCTTCTAGCTCATCGACTTTAGCTTGAAGAGCAGCCCTCTTTCCTTCCTTCTTTCGTTGCTTCGCACTAGGTGCAAGAGGGGTGTCATTATGTGTGCTGTGGCTTCCTTCGTTCCCCATGTTGGAGAGGGATGCCTGGTCAAAAGAGAGTGTACGAATGCTGGAAACCAGCTTAACAAAGCTGAAGAGAGTGGGAATAAGTGTCATTCCCACAGACGGCGCCAAATGTTGATGCACAAAATCAGTGAGGACTTTAGTACAACAGAAAGTGTTAAGTTTGTGACCTTCGCTAGATTGCTCCGGTCACTAGTGTGGATAAGTATGTAAATGGATAGAGACAGGGAAGCAAACACAAGATGTACATGGTTCACCTAGATTGGCTATGTCCACGAAGTAGAGGAATTCTCATTAATTATGAAGGGTTTAAACAAGTACATAGGTTCAAGCTCTCCTTTTGTGAGTACTAGTGAATGATTTAGTACAAATGACATTAGGAAATATTGTGAGAGAATGATCTCTATTTATAGAAGAGAGTTTCTAGTTTCATTCTGACATTGACACGTGTCGTGTTATGATTGGCTTCTGATGTTGACATGTGTCGCGCTATGATTGGCTTCTAATGTCGACACGTGTCACGCTGTGATTGGCCTCTTGGTTGTACGGAAACTCTTCTGGGTCCTTGACGGTTTAACGTTAACCGGTGCTCAGTAGTTTCAGGATTTTTCAAGTATGGTACAAACAAACTACATAACCCAGCTTGTAGAAATTAGCTTGACTTGAGTAAGCAAAGCCTCGAGCCTAACCTTATCGCCCTTTAACTACTCGTTTCTCCTTGAACAGACCGACACGAGCGCGCTGCAGCTCCTCCACTTCCTTCTTCAAACTTTCATTGATCTTTAAAGTACCTTGGAGTTCCAACACTTGGGGTTTAAGCCTATCAACGACTTTCTTGAAGTGGATCACTTAATTATAAGCATCAATCAGCTCTTCATCCTTTGCGTAAGCAGCGGAGCGAAGCTTAAAGACGGTACACTCAAGGTCTTGAATCTGATGTACATAACATCCAATCTCATTCTCTCCACTTTCATACTTAACTTGGATCGCGTCAAACCTAGTCTTCAATCCACAATCTCTTGGCGAGCGGTCTCAAGCTATAGAGAAGTGAGGGCAGAGATATAAGACCCCTTCAAAGCAACAAGCCCAAATTCCAACCTCTTAATCTTGTCAGCCGAGGAATAGGCTTCGACTATCATAGTCTTTGCCACCCCCTTGGCAACCTTAGTATCCTCTTGGTCCAAAAGCATAGACTTGGTTGCTAGAATCACCATTTTCTACGTCATAGGAGCTTAGGCAGACAACCCCTTTAACGCCATCAACAAACTTGGCACACATATCCATGTCTTCAAGCAGATTTGGTTTCAAGAGCGCACAAATCTCAACAGTTTCCCCAGAAACAAGCTTGGTGGATTTCTCACAACTGTCTACACGAGCAATCTCCCTTTTCTCAGGAGGCGAATCAGTCTCAGCAGCGAGGGGAGTGGGTTTTGGTGCCACTTTAGCAGCAGAGTCCACCTTATCGCTCTTCATAGTAGCAAGTCTTTTTAAAGGTGAACCAGACTTAGCCCCCGACAAACGTTTTGGCAAAAATTTCGGCACTGGGGGCACAATGGAACTTCTATGCTGAGCAATCCTATCAGTAATCAAACTAACCACTTTTCGAACTGCATGCATCATTGGCATAGATCTAGCAGCCTCATCTTTCTCGCCCTTAGAGGAAGTCAATCACAAGCCTGAGGGCAGCCGACAAACCCTCGCAAGTAGCGGAAGAAGTCTTTGGCTTTTTCTCAGCCGACATCTCTTGAGTAGGAAGGGAAAATCTCATTTTCCCACCTTCACTTGCAGCGGGCTCCACAACGGCGATCAGATGAGCTAGTACCTCCGCCCACCTTTCTCTTGGGGGTAGCCCATATTTCTCCCGACCAAGAGGACTAAACAACCAACGCCACTCACGGTACTCAGAAAGGAATACCTAGTGCAACATGCACTTCTTCATATCTAGAGAAGTCTTAGGAGTTGAGCTGAATTCTGAATCTACGGGAGCAAAGAAGGATAATCAGTAAATCAGAAAGTAGCTTAGTGAAAGTACAAAGTAGCCTAGAGACTACGTAATCTACTTACCGATGATGAAAACTGTCAAAATACGCAACTAAGTGGAAGAATTAGACTCCCACTCTCCATTTATCTCTAAAGTCTCCTTGGCCCAGTCATGATCTCCCTTGCTCGAATGATCAAAGAGCCTATGGCAGGATCCTAGCTGCCTAACTCCCTCGATGTGGCCTATGTCAAAGAAGTACCATAATTCTTGACAATTAGATCCAGGTTAAAGAATTGGCTTAGATTGAGGAACCCCACCATCACACGAACCACATTCGGAGAACATTGAGCGAGGGCACACTTCATGGAGCAAAGCACCTATTAGAAGAAACGAGGCATGGGAAAAGTAAACCCTAACACAAAGTAGTAAGGGTGAAATTTGATGGCTATCCGAGCCCCATTACATGGCTCGCGGCTACTACCATCATTGACAAGCTTCATACACACCCCCAACAGAATGGCGTGCCTATAAGCCTCAAGAAAGTCTCTAAACGAGTCATCGGAGCTAACTTTGAAGTGAGCAACCTTGAAATAGCCTACCTTACTCAAAGACCTACCTTGACGATACAATGGCGACACGCCATCATCACTAAAAAAAAAATTGACGATGGGTAGGCTTGGCGCACCAGGCCCCACAGCCTATGGATCACCACGACCTAAGATTGTAAGACCCAGCAGTAGTGCCAGGCCCCACGGCCTAGACCGCACCACTCCACTTAGCCCAATAGGTCTTTCGGCCCAAATCAGAAGCAAAAGGCAGACGCCCCATAGCTCCCCTTAGCCCATTCAAGCGGGCCAAGCTAGTGGTCCACAGGCCCAACAACTCTCTACCCCTTTCTCTCTTCTCTCTTCTCTCATGCATCGGCTCGAGCCACCTAACATAAAAAAAAGAAAGGAAATGAGGCCCATGGCTCCTCGACCCATCCCCAACCTGGCTTGTGCCAGGCCCAATCTAGCTGTAATACCCTGAAAATTTAAAATATATGATTATGTGAAGTAAATAGAGAATAAATAATTAATGGTTATAAAAATTTGATTAGAGAAATTTTAGAATTTTGTTTCTGGGATTTATTATAATTTACATCGAAAAAAAAAATTATCGATAAGTGGAAAAGACGAAAATGCCTTGTTGTGCTAAATGAGATTTTTCAGACTTATTTAATTCTTTCATTTTTTTTTTGTACTGTTCTTGGCATATTTAGATATTACGTGTTACCATGAACGCATAAGCGCAAATGGATTGGAGTTTAAAATTCAAATGAGAATGTTACAAATTTTCTAATAAAAAGAAATTTTAGTAAACTCAAGGTAACTTTGGGGAAGCCAATGACTTCCTTTTTCTTCTTCCCTGTGTGAAAAAAAAAAAAAAAACAGCAGGGGGCTGCTGTGTTGTTCTCCCCTTTAATTCTCCTTCACTTCCAAAAATTTCATGGAATCATAACTTTCTCGTACGGCAACGAAATCACGCACAGTTGAAGTCTATGTACTTGTAGCGAAACCCTCTTCGATTTGATACCAAACCCATATGCTAGAACCAAGCGTGCCCATATGTTGAAGCCTAGAAGTTTCAACAGTTTTCATAGTTTTCCGCAGGTTCCTGCTAACCTCGCTGGAGATAAGTCTCGACCCAAGAGAGAAAAATACTCCTTTCTTCATGCGCTTCCAAGATATGTAAGTGGATCTTCCAAATTTCAAGTATCATTTTCGAACAAGTTTAAGATTTATGTGTTTAACTTGAATTTCTAGTGTTCTTCTTGAGGAGTTGTGGTGGTAACATTGATTTAAGAGCTTGGTAGCTAAGTGGTAGATTGATGAACGACCTTGGAGGGTAGGACAAGAACACGAAATGGTACATACTTTAATTTTATTGAATTGTTTGTAATCTTTGGCTAACAGAGGAAGAATTAAGTATGATATGGATAAGCTAACACATAGAAATAGAAGTTAAATATGATTCCTGGATAGTTCGGGATTGCCCTGAAATTGTAAATTGGATTAAAGGATGCATGGGTTTAACATTGCCGAAGACTTGTTCATTTTACAGAGAGAAACTATGTTTCAAATAGCCTACTTTGGCTCTTGATTTCTATGTCTTTGTTAGTTCCTTTTGATCTAATATTGTGTGTTTTGAAATTAGACATGTCTGTGATTAAAACCCCTCTAATTTCACTAAATTATGTTGAAGTTTGATTGATCAAAATTATGTCCAAAGTTGAGTCACAGGGCTGCCAGACAGCAGCAGAAAACTGGATTTCCTATTTCAAGACTCCATTTTCTTTTGGCATAACATCCAATTTAGAGCTCTATTTTCTACAAACTTTATATTCCTTTAAAGTGCACAACACAAGCTTCAAAACCCATACCATATTACACGATTTGGTTTAGTTTTGAATGCTCCAATGGGAGCCTAAACTTGGTTCAATAGTGCTGTTTTTTGCAGATGTTGTGGAAAAGCAGAGTATTGTTTTTGCCACACCTATTTTCTTTTCCAGATTCCTTTCTAATCTTCTTCACTACTGTTTGAGTGATATTATTTGAGTGGTAGCTTCCATAATTAGTGTACTTTCTTTAGATAATATTAATTTGGTGTGTAAACACTTAGTTTGGTTATTAAGATGTGTTACTTGTATTTATACATTTGATTGTGATTTTATGTTCTGATTAGGTTCTTCAAGGGAACAAAATTAATTGAATTCAAGGTAGGGGGTTCTGGGAAACCTTATATGTATTAATCTAATTACTGCTTACTTTTGGTTAATATGCTACAAATTGATCTAAAATATTAAATTCAGTATTACTTGAGACTATGTAGGGCTTAGTGGGCCTATATTGGTTAGTGAGTTATCCCAAATAATATATACATCAGTTTACGTGTAGGGAACGTCATATTGTGATATATGTGCTTATTTATCTTCTTAATAATGTGAATGATAAGTATGATAAATGTTACAACAATGTGATCCTGGTTTGGATTCCGTTGAGTGGTCCAAAGTCTGTTCACTTGACTTGTTGGTTTCTTAGATTTGATATCAGCTTCAGAGATGTAGACTTGGCCGAACTGCATCCCTCTAGCCCTAGTTTTTAATGCACATATGAATGATGGTTTTGAGAATCTTGTGGTTTGAATTAGAAAAGTCGTTGTACGTCTGTGTGACTTCTTCGGGATTTTCTACGATTCGATTATCATTCTCATATCTTCTAAATTCACAACATAATAAATGATTGATTGAGGAATGTTATGTCTTTTGGCTTAAATGGACTGTGATATATGTCAATTGTAGTGAATGACGAACTACGAATGGCTTGATCCCTATTGAGGGTACGTAGGCAGTCTAATGAGGATGTTAGATGCAACTATAAAATATACGGAAATTACTATGCAATTTGGACCTTGAGTGGTGCTTTATTCATATCCCGGAGGCAAGGTATGTTAGATATACGAGTATTTGGTGACGTCACGTGCTGATCCTAGACGTATGTCGGGATCGGGGCATGACACTAGCACCCCAGTGCCCAGCAGCCTGGCCTAAGCCAGCCACGCGCCAAAGCCCTAGGCTTGCAACGCCAGTCCTCAACCTAAGCCAAGCCACTGCCGCACCATGTTACCCATGGCAACAGTGCTGTGGCCTCTCCAAGCCATTTTTCACACCTTCTCGACCTTCGACAAGCCAAATTTAAAGCCTCGAGGCTCCCAAAATTACGAAGATGAGGAAAAATTATTTTTTTCTTACCTTGGTGCGGTGTGAAGACAAGGAAGGCAACGAAAGACGGTCCTTTGCATAGGCAAGTGTAGAAGATTCCTAAGGCAGGGGGAACAAATATCCTCTAGCTTTCTCTCTTGTAGGGTAGAATAAATTGCTCTCTAAAGTTGATTTAATAATCTACTTAAGGTAGACTTAAATAGAATTTAGAAGTAATTTATTTCCCTTTCCTAGAAGGATCTAATTTCCAATTAAAGAGAGAATCTACATCAAAACAGGAAATAATCCTCTGTTTCCTAAAGTAAGAAGATCTCTACACCTGCTGCCCTTTCCTGCGAGCAACCCAACTGGTGTGGGGGTATTTGTGGAGCAAAAAATAACCAAGAAAATTATGGAGGCGACATGTGGATTTTTGGGGTTAAAAAGACAAAATTACCCCTGAGGCGCATCGAGACTCCCACGCGCATGCAAAGGACAATAACGGCTCAATCGAGGTCAAAGGTGATCAAAATGGTATTCTTTTAAAACCCTCTCATCACTCCTCATCAAATCTTCACCCACAAGGTAACCCCCAATTATTCTTTTCATATTGGGAATAATTGCCAAATTAATTGATTAATTACGTAATTAATTGATTAGAGCCAATTTCCACCATAAGTGGCCGGTCCCTATTTCTCCAAATAGGGTCATCCACACCCCTATATATAGCCCCTCATTTCTCCAAAAACCTAAGTTAACTCTTCTCCTAAAATTCTCTATACACTTTCTCTCTCAAATTCTAACTTTGGCATCGGAGACTCTTCGGCCAAAGCCCCCTCCAATTCATCGTGGGCACATGAAGCTCATGGCCTTGATCTTAGGTGTTAATTGTTTTGCAGGTGCATTTTCGTCCAACAAGAATAAGGCGGAAATTTGCTTCCAAAATTCTAACTTTGCAGGATGTCAGGATTCACTTAAGTCAACTTCTAGCTACATATTTATGATGGCAAGGGAGCTATCTCATTGAAAATTATGAAACAAAAGAACATTCCAACCTCTACACTGATGGCTGGGTATAGGGCATGTTTTGAGGCTACCTCTCATTAAGCTGTAGGGATAGGAAAATTTATAGAAGGAATAAGGGTTCTAGATATCATTAAAGGGACATTACATATTCTTTGTGACAATACTAGTACAGTTTTCTATTCGAAGAACAACAAGAGGTCTTCAAGAACCAAGCACATGCATATCAAATACACATTGGTTCATTATTTATGGAATTAATTTTGAGCTTTGATATGCTGAGTGGGAGTATGAAATGGTTATAGTTCGAGTTAAATAAGTAAGCTAGTTTTCTCACAGAACCTTGAGTTGTAGTTTGTTTCTAAATGGTTTGAATTCATGCATTTATCTTCATTGTTAATCATTTTCGTCTAGTTTTAATTACATGTCTTGTTTGATGAATATATCTATTTCTGCCTTAAGTCATATTTACCAATGTTTGTTTATGTTGCAGATTGTGTATAATCATTCATTGAACGATGGCAGCTTGTATTGGCAAGCATATACCTTGTCACCACCCATTCGGTTGGCATTGATCTCTTTTTTGCAAGAGAACACTGAGGTCTTCGCCTGGTCACACGAGGACATGCCAGGCATCTCTCCTGATATAATCTATCATCGCTTAAGTATTGACCCCAAGACCAAGCCAGTGAGACAGAAGCGAAGATCTTATGACGCTGAATGGTACGAGGCAACGAAGGCAGAAGTTGAAAAACTCAAAGGCATAGGCTTCGTCCGCGAAGTCAATTATCCAACGTGGGTAGCAAATGTTGTCCTTGTTAAGAAGAATCCGACCAAGGAAGGTCTCCTGCTCCAAAAAGTCTTGTGGAGAATGTGTGTCGATTACACCGACTTAAACAAAGGATGCCCGAATGATAGTTTTCCTCTTCCTATCATAGACAGACTTATAGACTCTACGACAGGGTGTGAACTCCTGAGCTTCATGGATGCTTACTCAGGATACAACCAAATCCTCATGAACCCTCCGGACCAAGAACACACATAGCCTTCACTACTGACAGGGGACTACATTGTTATAAAATTATGCCCTTTGGCCTAAAGAATGCAGGAGCGACTTATCAGAGACTGGTCAATTTAATGTTCACCGAACAGATTGGGAAGAGCATGGAAGTTTATGTTGATGATATGCTAGTCAAGAGAAAACATGCTGACCAACACATCACCAACCTATCTGAAACTTTCACCATTCTAAAGAGGTATCAAATAAGGTTGAACCCCAACAAATGTGCCTTCGGCATAGGCTTTGGCAAATTCTTAGGCTTCATGATAAGCCAACGAGG
>VIEB01002007.1:30173-43503 GCA_006547085.1 Malus baccata | reverse complement strand
GTGGATATCCTTAAATTAACATTTGGATATCACTTCTATAAACCAACTAACAAATGTTGTTTGTTGGGTAGTTCATTGTTATCCTACAATGTGATTTGCCCAAGATAGAGCAAATGAACAAGGGATAGAACTCAAAGAATGGTTCTTTAAGAAACAAGATAATGATCAACAAATAAAACAACCTAGTTTCTATACCACAAGCTCCAAGGTAGTCGAGAAGGATTTATAAACCGTCTCAGTTGAATGGTTTGAACTTTATGACTATGTCATAGAGTTACACCTCTTAATTCGAAAGAAATAAGAATGAAAACCCTTATGACTACATTGAGTGTATATATGATATATACTCAAGGAAGTGGTAAAGTACCATTTGACTCGAAATAATGAAACCTTTATAGCTAATTGGTAGCTTAAGGTGACTACAATCAAAGAGAATGGTTGACTTTGAAGGAACCATTTTTGACGTAGTCTTAGTTTCAATTAATTCGAAGTTTGCTAGCTACAACTAAATGGTGATTCAATGTTTGGACATAATATGGGTTTCCGAAACCATTATTAAGATAGTCTTAATAATATATGTCTAAAACTATGAATCACAAGACATGTAAGTTGTAAAGATCCATCCATCATGAATCTTGGCAAGCTAGTGGGAGCTATGAGCGTCTTATGAGAAAAAGATCAAATCGTTTGATTTCTCATAAAGATGTAAATAAATCTTTTGTTTACTAGGTTTACAAAAGATTAGTGGGAGTTAATCATGTTCCTAAATTTAAATATATATATGATATATATGAATATATATATATATATGTGATATATTAATTTTGGAAATGAAAAGAAAAACTTCTTCATTAAAGTTATAACTTTAAACATTTTATAACGATAGAATGTATATGGGAGACATAGTCTATAAACATGGGATGAAAATCTATAATGATAGATTTCAAGATATAATTGGATTATATCAATCCCTAATTATAGACAAAAGATGCTAGGAAATTTCTCATTTGATGATAAACTTCAAATAGAAGAACAACTCTAGTGAGACTAGGAGGTAGCTCTTCTCAAATAGAACGTACTCTTTGACTCCCAAATAAATAATGCGTAAATAGAATCCTTTATGCATACGCAGAAAGGTGATTTATGTATTTCATATTGTATGAAAACATTGATATGAGTTGTACCTAGAACGGTACAAGACAATATCAATGCAAGCCCAGGATCAGAACCATAGCAGCTGTCAAGTGAGTCCTTAAGTATTTAAGAAATACTAAAGGATAGATTCCTCAAAGAATGAGGAAGAATTAGAGTAACGTAATGGAAGTGTAAATGTATTAGATTATGAATCTAATCCATCATTTGATGTTTCTTCATTATGAATGAAGAGATAAACAGATACCTCTTTATTATGACTAAAGAGATATTTGGATGGAAACATTAAAGTAATGACTTTAGTATGTTCCATTATGAATGCAAAATATATTGCCATATAGAAGCTTACAACAATGTTGTTTGGATGAGAAAGTTCATTCATGAACTCTCTATTCGGTTCCAACCAGAAAGTGTATCTAGTGTACTGACACTATGACACTAATGGGGCGATAGCTCAAGCCAGGGAATCAAGGTCTCATCAAGATCCGAACTCATATGAGAGACTGAACCACATGATTGAGAATCATGTATAATGGTGACGTCGATATTCTCAAGGTTGCTTGTATGGATAACATATAGATATCTATTGCCTAGGCCTACTACTCAGCCATTTTTTTTTTTGAAATGACTACAGAAGAGGTATCATCGCTGATAACAAAGCTGATTGGCTCTAGTGCAAGTGGGAGATTGTTGGAAATGTGCCCTAAAACCAATCATATGATGATACTTTACGGACATTTCACATGTTAAACTAATCTAGTTTAATATCAAGGGCAAAGATTATTGTTTTAAGCCGTCTCATATAAATGTTATATGCTTAAACGATAAAGTCCAAGGAATATGTGATTGGGAGAATGCAATCTAAAGAAGTTAGATTCATGAGACCATTCTTTCGTAGACACATCCTAAACATTCCTGATCATAGGATTGCCAATTGGGCATTGACAATCCGTTAAGATCAGTACGTACTGTGTCTTCTCTCAGGGAGAGTGACTAGTCTCGAGTCATTGGTGTGTGTGACATCAAGACAAGCATGTAGGTGCTCAATAGCGAATGAGTCCACTGAACACGATCAACGAGGAGTTCTCATACTCATGTCACATGAGAACTCATGGTTGGGATAATGCAAAGTAGTCCTTTGACCTGAGGCATCATAGATGTCTAATGGTTAGGTCCTTGATCTTTGATCATGTTAAATGGCATTCCATTGGAGTGTCCACGGCATTGTTGGGGTCAAGCTATCTAATCATGTAGGCATATGAATGCGCAACAAGGGATCTCTAACCTTCAAACTGTTTGAGGGAGAATACTCTATGATATGATTAAGAATCTCTGGCCAGAGTATGAATGAGATTTAGGAAGTCGTTCCAAATCACATTCAAGGTAATCATATAAGCACACGAATCACATTGGATAGTAGACATGAATAAACTAAACTATCAAACCAAACAATGTGGTCAAGAGTATTGTATTAGAGAAAGACCGTATTGCATTTGTAATCCTAAACTGAATAGGTTCTCTACCTCTTCTGATTAGCTTGGGTAACCATGATATGCTGCTAGGTGTCACTCATGGTTTGTGGAAGCCCTAAACGTGTATAATCACTAAAGGGAGAATTGAAAGTAAGTTTCAATTCACAATCGATGTGAAATGGTTTTAATCGCCCACTGCCTCGCTAAAAGAAACCTAATGGATCGTACACCGTGTAAGGTAAAGATTGAAGAAACAACTGAGATGAGTAAGAATAATTAAATAGTTTAATTATTTATGGCAAGGATTAATTAATATGATTAATTAATCAAACGAATAAAGTTCGTTAAAAGACCACGGGTTAGTTTTGGGCCTCAAGGCCCAATGGGCTTCGAACGTCAAGCCCATTGACTTAAGTTGTATGACAACTTAATTCACAAAGGCCCAAAAGCCCAATAAAACCCTTATGGCCGGCCATGTTAGAGAGAATGGGCTTTTGGTTCTTTAGGTCACTTATTTGAAGGGACTATATAAAGGACTTTATAGCCTAAAATTCATTAAGGGTTTCTTTTAGGAAAAATGAGAGAACACAAAGCTCTCATTTTCTCTCTAAAGAGGCCGGCCCCCTTGGAGGGTGCATCTAGCAATCCCACTACTCCAAGGTCACTCATTTCTTCATCAATCTTACCTTGGTGTGGAGACTTAGAGGTTCTCAATTTTGGGAACTTTGAGAAACCTATTCTTCCATCCAAATCCATAGATATTAGATGCAAGGAATGAAGGCCCTCTCTTTGGGTGATTAGCCTTTGCTTATGCAAAGAGGAATCTACAAAGGTATATATTTCTCAACTCACTTTGATTTGAGTTGAATCTTGGTTCATCAATCTACTAGGCTTTGAATTTCATGGTTAATGTTTTGTTTTTTGAGTGCATGTAAGCATGATTCCGCCTTTAATTGTTAATTGCATGCTATATGATGTTGCTCAAATGAACATGTTTTCACAAAATTATCCTTCATGCAGGACTTCAAAACACGTTTTCTACATGTGACAAGCACATGCCTACAACGCACCTTGAAGTGTGGGCATTTGTAGACATGTAAATTTCATTGCATACAAATGATGCATCACAAAGCTCCACATGGCATATGACTCATTACAAATAGACAAGTCATCAATGACATGTGGCACAAATCAAGCAAAGGAAGCTCAAAAGCATTCCCAAAACTCCGCAAAGGGGAGAAAATTGCTCTTAAAATCGGCAAGGGGTCCAAGTTGCTTGTAAAACCGAAAACAAAGCTAAAACATTTTCACAAAACAAGCAAGAATTGAAGATTGCTCACAAAATAGTCAAGAAAGCCCTATAATTCGGTCGAGCAAGGGAAAGTGACTGAAATTAAGATACAAAACATGCCTAAATTCTCCCATGGACGAATCAAGACATAAATCAAAGTCAAATCCATCTAAATGCATGGCTTTGGAAGTCTATAAATACAATGTCCCAAGACAAGTATAAGGTCTACAATTTTTACATTGAAGGTCCGAAATTCTCACAAAATGAGAACTTCTGCCAAATTTTTGAAGACTAATACGCTGCCAAAGCATTTTTCGAAGAATGCATAACCAAAGCCCAAGCTTTCTTTTGACCAAAGCCGAAGCATTCCTTGGAAGAATGAACAAGCTTTTGTGTCGATTCAAGATCAGGTCACCAAGACCCTTGAATCAACGAAATCCTACATCAATATCACCTTTGCCATATCTTTGAGGTGAAGACTATCCAAGCATCGTTTCAAGCTCAAAACTTGAAGCAATCGTTTAATCGTTTGTCCGAAATCAAGTCATCACGACCCTTGGATCAACAACCTACGCATCTACATCAAATTTGAAGACTAAATCAGAGGAAAATTGTAAACAAAGATTGTAACACTACAAATTCATCAATACAAATCTACTTTGTACACGTATTCTTGTTTCATTCGTTACAGAATTTTTGTGTTTACCGATACCTTGAAAACAACACATAGCAGGCACATGCATAATATTTCACACAAAGTACATGTAGAATCATGATATAGATAAAAGTATACGCAGTATCAACTTTACTTCCAAATTTTCATTTGCTTCTTTATAGATTTTTTCATGCAAAACTGCCAAATCCCACTTCACTGTTGTTGGCAAGCGTTTCTCCTTTCCTTCTATTGGTTTGATGATTGGGGTGTGATCACAAAGCCAATGATGTAGACAAAATAAAAGTTAGAGATTTGTATATTTTTGTAAAATAAGACAAAAATTGATTTTTTTTTAATTTTTTTATTAGCATTTGTTTGCTTACCAGTAAAAGCACAACAGCGTCACTGACAATTGGTTGTTTGTCTCTTTTCCTTTTCTATGTTCTATCAATTGATTTCATCAAGTATCTTGTTGTTTCCTTGGCCCAGTTGTACTAATTTATGTTATTGATGGAGTTACAATTCTTGGCCAAACTTTAAGGGAGTTTCCCTGCTGAGCTCCCAAACAGATTTGTGTTGAGCAAATATAGAATTATAAGGTAGGCTACATCTTGATTCCCTTCTGTTGTCCCAGTATCAAATGCAACTTGAATTTCTTGTGCAATTTCTCTTCTACCGATTCTTGTCAACAAATCTGTTTTCTTTCAGCTTTGAGATTCTTGAGTCTCTTGTTGACTGATGGGCTTCTCTGCCTCAATTTGGGATCCTAAATATGCATTGGACATCATTAGCATTTACTTTGCAATATCCATTTTTGAATTTGAACATCCATTTTTCAATGTCATACAAGTTCACTATATGTATGACATCCCGGTCTAATTTCTTCATTTGTAATTCACCTTTTACGTAAGCTTTCACAAGTCTGCCAAAATGTGACTTATATATGAATGCCAAGACTTTTGGTTTTTCATTAAGTTTTGGCTTGAGCTCTTGTAATAGTTCTGCAAAGGCCATGAGATTTAGTCTTATTTGAACATAGTTATCATATGTCGCTTGATGCTTTACGATAGTCGCTTTTTGAGCTAATTTCTTTTTGGTTGCAAAATATTTTACTTTTGGCGACATCTTCATAAAAAAAAATGAAATGACAATGAGTATAATTTTTAATCAAATAATATGAAGTCATATAAATGACAAACTAAATGCAAAGGGCAGATGCTTAGCACACAAGCTAGATGCAACATCACTTAGCGCAGAAGTTATATGCAGCACCGGTACCGTTTGGTACGCAGAAGGGATGGAACGGGCCGGGACGAGACGGAACATGACGGAACGGATGATGTAAATATTGAAAAAGATAAGGAGAAATTTTGTCATAAAATGTTATAAATTTGTGTTCCACGGATGTGGAACGGGTCGTTCCAGGGGGAAGAGGTGGAACGAAAAATCAGCCAAATTTCGTCCCATGGGACAACCCGTTCCACAGTTTTTAGGCGCACCAAACGTGGGACGGAACGACTCGTCTCGTTCTATCCCATCCCGTCCCACGTACCAAACGGTACCTGCACAAGTAGATGCAGCATCACTTAGCAAACAAAGTAGATGCAGCATCACTTAGCAAACAAAGTAGATGCAGAATTGGTTGTTAACGCACAATGTAGATGCATACTAGTTCTTAACACAAGCTTGATGGAGATTCCTTTTTTCTTTTTCTACAACTTATTTATGTGCAGAACCAATTTACAAACAGAAAGTAGAACCATAATTAATATACAAAGTTCAGCATCAATACAAAGTACAACATCAAACTAGACGGTAAATGTTTTTACTCACAAAATTTACAAGCATAGTCTTTCTTTCTTTTCTTTTTTCAAATATTGTTGAAGAATCAGTATAAATATAAACTAGAAAAGCGAAACCGAATCATCTAAAACACTGAAATTGTTTTTTCTCGAACTGGAACACTGAATTTTTTTTAAATCAAGTGCAAAAAACACTTGATAATGCATGCGTTTTTGATAGTTTTCCGAAAGTGTCTTTTGCAAAAACAAGTGCAAAAATGCTTGATAATGCATTCGTTTTTTACAGAGTTCAAAATATAATCATGCAAAAAGAACGATTTTGAGTAGTAGAAAAACCTTTAAAACACTGATCTTCTAGAAGTCCGGCTAAACGTGTGTATCGCTTACTGAAAATCCAGCTTAAAAGTGTCGGAATCTATGAAGATTTTAGGGTTTTTTTCTCCGAAGATATCTTTTGCGTGATAGTGTTTGAAATGATAGGTTTGGGGAAGATGAAACCATCACTTTGCGATATTGAATAAGGAAAACCGGTTCGTTTTTATGGTTTTTTGTCATGTAGTGTTTAACAAGTCTGTTTCTTAACGGTTCGTTTTTATGGTTTTTTGGGTTGGGCTTGGGTTTCTGTTATTGGGGTTTTTGTCCCTCCTTGAAATGTTTTAAAATTTGTGAAATTGTGCGCAATATGATATATATTTGGGACAAGGATCCTCTCCGAATACTCTTTGTGGGGATCCAGGGGATCAATCAATCGTGATCGCTCATCGTACATCGTGCGATCAGTTTTCGTTAGGTACTATTTATATTCAATTTTAAAATTAAAATTTAAAATGATTTCTAACCACACGATGTACGATGAACGGGTACGATTGATTAATCCCTCAAATCCCTGGAATCCCCACAAATAAGATCCGTAGTGGATCCTATTCCATATATTTGTGTCTCTTAAAAGGCTCCCCAAAAAAACATAGTAATTAATAATTAATTTCTTTGTCAACATATGAGATATCAAATAAGCAACATTGCATTGTTAATATCGAACCGATTAATTCCTTCTTCTCCCGACAGTCTTAACATTGGAAACTCTCTTTGTTGGTGTGGCGTGCGAAATCCAGACCTCAAAGCATTAAGCATGGCTGCTGTTTCCAATTCGCTGGCTCTTACAGGTAAATTCCTCCCCATCATCTAATTAAACTAAAACTCGATTCATTGCTTTGTTGGATTCTTTTCTCTTTTTTTTTTTTTTTCTACAAAATATTTCTCGATTTATGAGACCCATGATCTTATACCTTATGATGCTAGGCTTAGATTTTTCGATGCGATATTCTGTAATCTGGGAGTAAACTGATGTAGCTTACTGGTATGCAAATGGTTCTAGTTTATTCAAAATATCCCCAGCTGATCTAAGGGTTTTACATACATGTCGGTTTCCATTGTCCAAATCATGAGTGTTAGAACTCGTTTAACATTATTGTGACATTTTCCGTGTCAGAAAGTAATTGATTTGTGCACTATGTCTGTTTTTGAGCTCGATTTGGAATAATGGTTCGTTTTCTGTTCCTCTGAAATTCTTCACCAGGATCTTCTCTGATACCACCACAACAGTATCTTGGGAGTGTGGCCCCGACAAACTTTTCACTCACTTCAAAACGTATTGGGAAAATTCAACCTCCCAACTCCAAGAGGTCTATCTCAGTTCAGGCTGCATATAGGTATTCCATTTGGTCTTGCGTTGTGATCACGACTGTTTTTCAGGGCACATGCTGCTAGTTTAATGCAAAATCCATGGTTGCTGCTGATTTTCCTTAAGCGTGACTTTCTCAGTGGAGTTCTATAGTGTTGGATTTGTGTCTTCCCCGACAATATGTATATGATGATTATAATTGATCAGATTTCTGGACATGTTAGTTATCATAACTCAAACTATTAAATCAGCAAAAGATATAAATGAGATCAAAATTTGGTTTCCTGTAAGATATATTTGCCTAATTACTCGTTGCGGGACTTAAACCAACACCTCACGGCACGAGCTACCCATTCCTGTTTCACAAATTGGTTAAAGGATTGGAAAATATTTTTCCATGTGTCTTGTCTTCTCCTATTATGAAAGAATGAGAAATGAGAGAGAATTACAATCTCTCCATTTTGAAATAAAGGAGATAATGGTGACAGACCTTTGAAGTGATGAGAGTATTATTATATGTCACATTGTGTCTCCTCTCCTACACAATGCCCTGTTTAATTTCTCTTTCTCACAATCCAGTGTTGTGTTCAGTAATGAATAGTAATAATTTCATTTTCCCAGCTGTCAGTTGGTGGTGTTTTCACAATCTTACAATATCATTGATATCAGATATGGTCTTTCAAAATTCAATTTTGTATTTTTGGCCATTATATGTCATTTTCAGTTTCACCACATGTTCTTTCAGTAATATTGTAATGTCAATCTCTACTTGTGCAATTACAGTGATGGTGGTAGGTCAAACAGTTCGGGTATCTTTGTTAGTGGCTTTGTTTTGGGAGGACTTATAGTTGGCACATTGGGCGCTGTCTATGCACCTCAGGTTGCTGTTCTTATTTGATTATAATTACCTTTTTTCCTCCCCGCAAATTCTCATATGATCGTTATTTTGTTCCGTGCTACTTTGTGTCCATCTTGTTCATCAGTCAATTATTTTAATTTTCTTAATGTTTATATAAAGTTCCTGGAGACTGGTGATGGCTGGGAGTCGGTATATTGCATGAACCAGATTGCGGTGTAAACATATACCAAAACAACAAGGCTATGGTGAGGGGAATAATTGTTTAGGGTTTATGCGTTGTTTTCAAACACGAAAAATATCTGAGGTATTGGTTTTGTTTGTTGATTTAAGTTTACTTGTGAATCCAAAAGTTAATAATTCCTTGTGATTTTTTTTTCTTTTTTGCTTTTTCGTTTAACTCCGCCTATGTCTTACATAGCCGGTCCCAAGCCCGGATAAAGGAGGAGGGGGAGGGCGTCAGGTAGTCGACATTTGTTAGTAATGAGTTATCCACTTTAACAAAGTGTTAAGTGTATACTCTGTACAGCACAACTGTTGTGGATTGTGCTCTGTGATATATAAATCTTGCAGTTTGTAGGCTATAGAGTTTTCTTTACTTGGTGTACCCTTGCATTAAGCTAATGAAACCATTTTTCCCACTCAGCATTTTCCTTTTTAATCAACAGATCAGTAAAGCACTGGCTGGAGCTGACCGAAAGGATCTGATGAGAAAATTGCCCAAGTTCATATATGATGAAGACAAAGCTTTGGAGGTGAGAAGTTTCCCTTGAACGGTTGTCCCGATCTTTACATAATCAATTACGAGGATTATTTGAAATGGCCTTTGCTGCTTTCTGTTTGTTAATTTTCTTTGTTTTTCCCTATATTTACGCATTCTTTGGAGATGCTGAAATGCTATTTTGTTGTTGTGGTTTTGGTCATTTGTTTCAAATTTTATCAATTATCTTCAATAACCATTACTTGGTGCGATGGCAAGTGCCTTCGCCCATGAGCGGTAGCTCTCGGGTTCGAGACTTGGGAGCAGCCTCTCCATAAATGGGGGTAAGGCTAACCGACATTCACCTCTCTCAGACCCTGCGTAAAGCGGGAGCCTTGTGCACTGGGTACGACCTTTTCTTCAATAACCAATACTTGCCAAAATGTTCGGTTATATGTTGACTATAGGAAGAGAGACCATTGTGATTCTAATTCCGTAATCTTCTGTCTCTTTTCTTTCCTTATTTGCAAATTCACATTATTCATCTGTTTTTGCACCAAAATGTTTGGTTATATGTTGACTATAGGGAGAGAGACCATTGTGATTCTAATCCCGTAATCTTCAGTCTCTTTTCTTTCTTTATTTGCAAATTCACATTATTCATCTGTTTTTGCACCAAAATGTTTGGTTATATGTTGACTATAGGGAGAGAGACCATTGTGATTCTAATCCCGTAATCTTCAGTCTCTTTTCTTTCTTTATTTGCAAATTCACATTATTCATCTGTTTTTGCACCAAAATGTTTGGTTATATGTTGACTATAGGGAGAGAGACCATTGTGATTCTAATCCCGTAATCTTCAGTCTCTTTTCTTTCTTTATTTGCAAATTCACATTATTCATCTGTTTTTGCACCGCAGAAAACACGAAAAATACTGGCTGAGAAGATAGCGCAGCTGAACTCTGCGATTGATGATGTTTCTGGTCAGCTCCGCTCAGAGGACGACCCAGATGAAGTATCTGTGAACTCAGATGAAGTTGAGGCTGTCGTATGAGTCACTCTAAATTTCTTGAATTTCAGTGTTTCGATATCAATAATCAATGTAGTATTTCTTTTCTGTGGAATCTCAAAGTTCTGGTTAAGTAATTGCAGTTTGTACCCCCTGTGATTCCAAAATTGCTAATATTTGGACGACGCCAAATATAGGATTTTTTCTCCTTTTCTGCTGTATTTTTGTCTCTAGTAATTTGCACCCTAAAATAAGACCATATACTTTACACAAAAACAAAAAGAACAAAAAAATACCATATCCATGCTTTGTGGTTGAGAGATCTTCAGTCCTTAGAGTTGTGGCTATTACATGCCTTATTTGATATAAGCGAGATTGTTTAAACTACGGAGAGGAGGATTTAAACTCAGGTGCAAAGGAGAGCATACTATTCTAACTTCTAATCAACTTGGTTATTACATGCCTTTTTCTTTCTTTTCTTTTCCTGGAAATAATTTTTCTTGTATTTTTGTTTGTTTTTGGGTCGGATTTCTGTATTTGTCTCGTGACGAAAGGGCATTCTAGGAAGGGAGGGGTGGAAATAATCCGCCCATAGACATTAGACATGATCTTGTCTCCTATATCTTCATGTACCATGCTATAACCACAAGTTCCTTTAATCCAATTGCAACCATAATTTAAAATAAGGTAACGTCCACAATGCCAATGGCAAGCATATCAACTGTATATATACATATATATGTTTATGTATATGTATTTGTATATGTTGGCAAGTCAGTCCCTTAGGTCTAGTTGCTTGCAGCCATGGCTTCACACGCAGCTCTCGCCTCTTCGAGAGTCCCGGCTAATACCAGGCTTCCCTCCAAGCCCTCCCACTCATTTCCCACCCAATGCTTCTCCAAGGTCTCTCTCTTTCTCTTGAACAGAGTTCATCGAGCGTGTTATTTATTGGCTTTGCTAGTTTGGTATAATTTGCTTACTCTTTTTTAGCTGTGCAGAGGCTTGAAGTTGGTGAGTTTTCGGACTACGATCGAGTTCATGTGTGACCTATGCAAGCAATGGTAGAGAACAATCCTTCTTTGATGCTGTGGCTGCCCAGCTTACTCCCAAGGTCATATCTTCCCATTTTCATTCATTTCATTACGCAATTGTTTGGGCCCAAAATATTGATTTGGGCCGAATTTGGAGTTGCATTCGGCCTAGTGATTTTTCTAGAATTATCGTGGGTTTTTTGGGTCATGGGCCGCCTAGTCGGGGTTGGTCAAGTCCCATGGCAAGACGGATTGTGTGGATAAGGGAGTAATCGAGACCTAGTGTGATGAGGAGTTGAAAACATGCCAGGACTCGGAATGAATCTAGTCCATCAAGAAAGCAGGTTCAAAGTCCTATTTGCACTAGGATTGGCCAAGGCCTGGTCATGTTAGGTTAAGGAATCCTAATTTGACTATGCTTCTGGCTCGTCTGTAGTTTGTTGCTATAAATAGAGGAGGGTGTGCATCATTCAACCCTTTCCAACTCAACACACAAACCGTCCTGCGCAAATTCTCACTCTACTCGAAACCTCTTAACAACCTTGAGAGTTTCGTTTTCTTTTTCGCCAACACATCTTCAGTTTGGATAAACAGCACTGTTAAGGCAACTGGTGAACACCTTTAGTTTGGATAAGCAACACTGCCGTAGAATCAGCCGACCGTGGAGCACCTTCAGTTTGGATAAACAGCACTGAATCGAGGCCGACTGATTATCTATCAAAGTCTCAGTTGAGAAGGATTTTTGAATCCCTATTGGTAGAGGTCATCTCACCAGCCTTCTCGGCGAAGCGAGGTGTTACAGATTACTGGGCTCGACGCATTGAATGCCGAGTTGTTTTATGATTGGATATTCACAAGTAAGTTTTATAGTTCGACATTCTGACGGCCGAACCACATTTATGATTGGATATTCACAAGTAAGTTTTAAAGTTCGGCATTCTGACGGCCGAACCACATTCACCATCAAGACATATATCTCTTTTGAGTACCTGTGTTCGTATAGTTTGGAGCCAATTCAGCTCGAACCCGACGCTGATGATCCGTGAACTTCGCCAGGCTAGCAGCCTTGTCTTTAGGCTCTAGAACCAGAAGGCCGAGACGTGTTCCTTCCTCGGCCGCAGTCGTAAGATCAAGATGTCAGCAGAGCGCTCAACGCAACATCAACAAATTCTACTCCCCGGCCAAGCTTGGTCATTGAGTTGGCACACCCCGCACATAACCAAATGACGTAGTTAGCTTATTAATTTCTCAACCTGCACGCCACGTAGGCTTGGTAGTTTTTAGGGTCAACATTTTGGCACGCCCAGTAGAACCAAGTGCTAAAACTACAAAGTTCATACCCATCGAAACATGATCGGTTAAAAAGAAAACAGTCATGGGAAAGTCCACAACCAACCTTCCAGTTCAGAATCCAAGACAAAAGGATTTCTCACAGGCTCAAAATCCTCCTATCGCCACGACGCCTGAGGCCACAAGCGCGACACTCCGGGAAAAGGAAATTGCCCTCAACGACCAACCTCACAATGCAGAAACCCCTAACAAAAACATAGGCGTTTTAATAGAAGATTGTGATGAGGATGGTGGTGAAGGTTCTGATCCACAGACTAGATCTTTTCTTCGAAGAAGACTTGAAGAGTAATCTTAGGTTTTCAGTCGAGAAGTAAGAAGCATACTTGAAGAA
>VIEB01002007.1:9858-27511 GCA_006547085.1 Malus baccata | reverse complement strand
ATTAAACTAGAGTAGTTTAACATGTGAAATGTCCGTAAAGTATCATCATATGATTGGTTTTAGGGCACATTTCCAACAGTTGCTGGCAAAGATCATCAAACTTCGGCCAAGACACAACATTCCTAAGGCCGAAGAATTGAAAGGAAAAACGTATTGCAACTACCATAACTCGAATAAGCATACCACAAACAACTGCGTCGTGTTCCGTGATTCTATTCAAAGCTGGATTGATAAAGGCAAGCTAAAATTTCCTGAAAAACAAATAACTGTCGACGTTGATCCCTTCCCCTTGGCAATAATTGGCATGCTAGATGCTCATTTGCTACCCAAGAGCAAAGGGAAATGGAAGGCCGAGTTTGTTCCAACACAACATGTCCCAAAGCAGAACTCTTGGCCACGAATCAAGATTGTTCTATTTTCCAACAAACCACCAACAGAGTTTTCAAGACCAACTATAGTCAAATCTATGTCAGACTTCAATGCAAAAGAAACTAATGGACCGATGGTTTTATGCAGCAGTTGTAAAGCACACGTCATCCTAACCGAACCAAATGAGAGATCACCTCAAGCTCCAACACCATGGCAACCATCCAAGGCCACGGCAACACCTCCAAAGGAACTCGGCAGAGGCCAGCGCTAGAAAGTGTTCGATAGGCTCGACCCTAAAAAACAAATGGATGGCCCCACCTCAGCTAGACGGCGTCTTGATTTCAACGCGCCGTTTTATAATGAAGATTATTACTTGCGTAACTCCAGCAACTCAAGTTCATCGGCGAATCAAAAAACCTTCAAGCCACCTGAGCCACGCAACCAACGTTGGTATAGTTACAATTCTCCCATTGGCATGTATACTGCATTATCCAAATCTCAAAAACATCAACGCCAACGGATAGACTGCATGGCTCGAAGATAGTCACCACAGGCTACTTTAGCTACCAAATGGCAACCGAAAGAAGCAACAGAAAGTGAAGATGACCAACAAACCCTGACAGTCATGGTCGAATTACTTCAAGGGAAAAGGGTCATTGATCGCGACTTTGAAACCATCATTGAAGAGTCCGAGAAGCGTATCAAACTCCTCCTTCAGCCTGAGGAGATGAAAGCTCGTTTAGAGCATTTCAGAAAAGAAGCCAAAAGCAAACTTCCCCCATTACCCTCACAAGAGCCGTTAATAAAAGGTTGACGGAATCTACACCCTCCATTTCTCGGTGAATCCTTGGAGTACATGCGAGAATTTCACAAGAAACATTATGCTAATAACTTGTATGGCCTATCCAAGGCGTGTCAAGAAGTTCTCAACCTGACACTAACTTGCCCTGATGCTGAACAGATTATCCAAAAAACCACTGATCCAGCAATGAAGGCCAGGTTCCAGCATATACGTGAAGCTCGGGTCCTCAGCTTTGATGTCGTTCCATACACAGACATAGACACCGTCGAGCTCCCTTTTTTCTCTTGAAGACATTCAGTATTTACGACATCATTTCAGAGTCTTCTCAACCGTATCTCTCTTCGTCCTTAAGACCGATGAGAAGGATCGTGTGGCGTATTTGGATTCCTACCTAGACATGAGGGACGCCTGAATCGCCTATGAAGAACGAGCCCGTAAAGCACTGTAGGGACAAAATCAAACCTCAACAATAAATAAGCTCGAGGACGACAACCAGAATGAAACAGGTTCAGTTTACATACCACAAGAGCAAGTATCCGATGAGGCAAAAGATGATCAGGTCGAGGATGCACCAAAGCATGATACTGCACTCGATAACCCGAAAGAAGACGACCAAGACCCGATGAGCCCTTCAGTCTTTAAAAATATGGAAATCAGCATGGTCCATGTTCTACCTGCTGAATTTCAACTAACCACACACCAACCAAATTTCTTGGATGGGGATGTAGTTGCTGATGAAGCAACACAAGTTAATTTCATTACCACCGAAGAAGATGGGCAAGCGAGTAAAGATGACAAACTTGAAGCATCTCTAGTCGTACTGTTTCCCCGATCGTCTTCGGTTAATCGTCAACATTTGAAGCCATTGTATGTCACGGCTCATATTGAAGGTTATCCAATCTTCAAAATTTTTGTCGATTGTAGGGCGACGGTCAATATCATGCCCGTATCCATTATGAAGGCACTACGATGATCTAATGACTCATTCCATTAGGAATAACCATGAGCAGTTTCATCGGCGACAAGTCCCAGACGTGCTCCCTTTAGAGGTAAGCGTTGTAGGTCGCAATCACATGACTGCATTCTTTATCGTCAACTCCAAGACCGAGTATAATGCCTTGCTCGGTCGGGATTAGATCCATTAAACAAATTGCATTCCCTCTTCATTATATCAGGTTCTCATCTTTTGGGACGGTGAATCAGTTATGGTTCATCCAGCCGATAGTCAGCCGTTTGAAGCCAATATGATTCAAGCACGATATTATGATGATTACGTCGGTTATATTACCCTACAAGGTTTAAATGAGGAATGACGACCGAATTAAATTTTGGTACAAAAAGCATTTGAGGTAGGCACCGAGACTATCCATCAGGATTTGGCGAAACTTGGGTTGGCCGATTTGGTCGCAGACGTTGATGTCTGATAATAGCTAGGACAAACGTCGGGCCGCGGTTTCATCTACCATGGAACGACTGCTGGCCCATTGGTATTTTATTTCCAAACAACCAAATTCAGGCTTAAACTTAGTCGAATTTTTGTCTTAATGAGACAACGACCCAGTACTGTCACTAAACAAGGCTCAAGCTGCACCAGCCGAGCTCGAGGATTGTCAACCTCAAGTCAAATATCCTTTTGAGGAAATAAATGTTGGAATGGCTTTAAGGAAATTTTGTGAAAAACATGTTCATTTGAGCAACATCTATGGCATGCAATTAACATTTAAAGGCAGAATCATGCTTGTATGCACTAAAAAACAAAACATTACCCATGAAATTCAAAGCCTAGTAGTTATGTGAACCAAGACTCAACTCAAGAACAAAGTGAGTTGAGAAATTTTATACCTTTGAAGCACCTCTTTTCTTAGCAAAGGTTAATCACCCATGTGAGGGCCTTCTTTCCTTTGTCACTTTACTCCTTGGCTCCATGGATGTGGATGCAAGAACTTTGCTTCTTGGCTCCATGCCTTCTTGGATATGGATGGAAGAATTGGTTTCTCCAAAAGTCCCCAAAGTTGGAAACCTCTAAGTTCCGACACCAAGGATGGTTGAGGAAGAAGATGAGTGGCCATGGAAGAGTTAGATGCCAGTAAACTCTCCCATGGTGGCCGGCTATTCTAGAGAGAAAAGAGAGAGAGTTTTTCTCACTTTTCATCCTTAGAAAACCCTAATGAGGATGGAGCAAAGATACCCCTTCTATGCTTTCAACTTTTGTATGCATTTTGGACCAAATGGCCCTTCCTCTCTCTATGGTCGGTTTTCCCAAGCCTTTGGGCTATTTTGGGCTTCTTGAATTTTGTTTGTTAAGTTGTCATACAACTTAAGCTAATGAGTTTGACAATTCGAAGCCCAATTTGGGCTTTAAGGCCCAAAACTAACTCAAGGTTTAAAAACGAACTTATTCGTTTGATTAATTAACATATTAATTAATTCTTGCCATAAACAATTAAACCATTTAATTGTCCTTACTCATCTCCATCAAATCCTTCAAGCATTACCTTACACGGTGTGCGATCCATTAGGTTCCTTTTAGCGAGGCAGTAGGCGATTAGAACTCTTTTAAATCGATTGTGAATTGAAACTTACTTTCAATTCTCCCTTTAGTGATTATACACATTTAGGGCTTCCACAAACCATGAGTGACACCTAGCAGTATGTCATGGTTACCCAAGCTAATCATAAGAGGTGGAGAACCTATTCAGTTTAGGATTACAATGCAATACCGTCTTTCTCTAATACAATACTCTTAACCACATTGTTTGGTTTGATAGTTCATTCATACTTTGGCCAAAGATTCTTAATCATATCATAGAGTATTCTCTCTCAAACAGTTTGAAGGTTAAAGATCCCTTGTTGCGCATTCACTTGCTGAAGGATTATTTTGTGAAAACATGTTCATTTGAATAACATCTATAGCATGCTAATAACAATTAAAAGGCGGAATCATGCTTTCATGCATTCAAAAACAAAACATTAACCATGAAATTCAAAGCCTAGTAGATTGGTGAACCATTAACCAACTCATAACAAAGTGAGTTGAGATTTATACCTTTGTAGATTCCTCTTTGCATAAGCAAAGGCTAATCACCCAAAGAGAGGGCCTTCATTCCTTGCATCTTAAATCTATGGATTTGGATGGAAGAATAGGTTTCTCCAAGTTCCCAAAATTGAGAACCTCTAAGTCTCTTCACCAAGGTTAGATTGGAGAAGAAATGAGTGACCTTGGAGTAGTGGGATTGCTAGAAGCACCCCCCAAGGAGGCCGGCCTCTTTAGAGAGAAAAGGAGAGACATGTTCTCTCCAATTTTCTCCAAAAGAAACCCTTAATGAATTTTGGCTATAAAGTCATATTTATACCTTTATTCATTTGAGTGGAAAACTTGTAAATAAGTCCAAGTTCACTACCCTAAACATCATGGCCGGCCTTGGGGTATTTTTTTGGGTTGTTTGGGCCTTTGTGAATCATTATTCATTAAGTTGTCATACAACTTAAGTCAATGGGCTTGACGTTCGAAGCCCATTGGGCCTTAAGGTCCAAAACTATCCCGACGTCTTTAACGAACTTATTCGTTTGATTAATTAACATATTAATTAATCCTTGCCATAAATAATTAAACCATTTAATTATTCTTACTCATCTCCATTGTTTCTTCAATCTCCACCTTACACGGTGTGCGATCCATTAGGTTCCTTTTAGCGAGGCAGTGGGCGATTAAAACCATTTTACATCGATTGTGAATTGAAACTTACTTTCAATTCTCCCTTTAGTGATTACACACGTTTAGGGCTTCCACAAACCATGAGTGACACCTAGCAGCATATCATGGTTACCCAAGATAATCAGAAGAGGTGGAGAACCTATTCAGTTTGGGATTACTAATCTAATACTCTTGACCACATTGTTTGGTTTGATAGTTTATTTATTCATGTCTACTATCCAATGTGATTCGTGTGCTTATATGATTACCTTGAATGTGATTTGGAACGCATTCCCAAATCTCATTCATACTCTGGCCAGAGATTCTAAATCATATCATAGAGTATTCTCCCTCAAACGGTTTGAAGGTCAGAGATTTCTTGTTGCGCATTCACTTGTCTCCATAGCTAAGTGGCTTGACCCCAACGATGTCGTGGACACCCCAAGGGGGTGACTTTGACATAATCAAAGATCAAGGACTTAACCACAAGACAACTGTGATGCCTCAGGTCAAAGGACTACTTTGCATTATCCCAACCATGAGTTCTCATGTGACATGAATATGAGAACTCTTCGTTGATCGTGTTCAGTGAACTCATTCTCTATTGAGCACCTACGTACTTGTCTTGATGTCACACACACCAATGACTCGAGACTAGTCACTCTCCCTGAGAGAAGACATAACACGTACTGATCTTAACGGACTGTCAATGCCCAATTGGCAATCCTATGATCAGGAACGTTTAGGATGTGTCTACGAAAGAATGGTCTCATGAATCTAACTTCTTTAGATTGCATTCTCCCAATCACATATTCCTTGGACTTTATCGTTTAAGCATATAACATTTATATGAGACGGCTCAAACAATAATTTATGCCCTGTATATGTAAACTAGATTAGTTTAACATGTGAAATGTCCGTAAAGTATCATCATATGATTGGCTTTAGGGCACATTTCCAACACTTGCCTCCATGGATAAGTGGCTTAACCCCAACTATGTCGTGGACACCCTCGGATGGAGTGACTTTGACATAGTCAAAGATCAAGGATCTAACCACAAGACAACTATGATGCCTCAGGTCAAAGGACTACTTTGCATTATCCCAACCCTGAGTTCTCATGTGACATGAGTATGAGAACTCTTTGTTGATCGTGTTCAGTGAACTCATTCTCTATTGAGCACCTACGTACTTGTCTTGGTGTTAGTCACACCGATGACTTGAGACCAGTCACTCTCCCGAAAAGAAGACATAGCACGTACTGATCTTAACGGACTGTCAATGCCCAATTGGCAATCCTATGATCAGGAACGTTTAGGATATGTATACGAAAGAGAATGGTATCATGAATCTAACTTCTTTAGATCGCATTCTCCCAATTACATATTCCTTGGACTTATCGTTTAAGCGTATAATATTTATATGAGACAACTTCAAACAATAATCTTTGCCCTTTAAATTAAACTATATTAGTTTAACATGTGAAATGTCCGTAAAGTATCATCATATGATTGGTTTTAGGGCACATTTCCAACATGGCCGAAAACCCACGACCTTTGTTCATTAGTTCGTTATTACCTCAACATGTAAAAACCAAGCTTTGTAATTTGCTCAAAGAATTTAAGAATTGTTTTGCTTAGAGTTACCATGAGATGCCTGGTTTAGATCGAACACTAGTTGAACATGAATTACGCATCAAACCTGGGTGTAAACCATTATGCCAACCACCTCGACGATTCTCAACCAAAGTACAACTCGACATAAAAGACGAACTCATTCGACTTTTAAAAGCTGGGTTTATTCGAACAGCTTGATACGTCGAATGGCTGGCAAACATAGTCCTAGTTTTGAAGAAAAGTGGTGCCTTGCGTATCTGTATTAATTTTTGAAATTTGAACTTAGCAACTCCTAAACACGAATATACAATGCCAATTTCAGATTTGTTAATCGATGCAGCATCAAACCACGAGATCTTATCCTTTATTGATGGACATGCTGGTTATAACTAGATTTTCATCATCGAGGCTAATGTCCGTAAACCACTTTTCGTTGCCTGGGGGCACTCGGCACATACGAATGGGTCGTCATGCCATTCGGCCTCAAGAACGCCGGTGCCACATACCAACGAGCCATGAATACCATTTTCCATGATTTGATTGGTACAATCGTCGAAGTCTACATCGATGATGTTGTGATCAAATCAAAACGTCGGCAGACACATTTGGATGATCTCCGTTAGGCCTTCCTACGTATGCGCCAACACAACCTTAAGATGAATCCCGCCAAATGTGCTTTCAGCGTATCAGCCAGCAATTTTTTAGGATTCCTTGTGCATCATCGTGGTATTGAGGTAAACGAAAACAAGGCTCGAGCAATCATCAACGCTCCACCCCCGATGACTAAGAAACAACAACAGTTGTTACTTAGTAAGATTAACTTTCTTCGTCGATTCATTGCCAATTTGACAAGAAAAATGAAAGCCTTCTCCACGCTCTTGAAACTTAAGGATTCTAACATCTTCGAATGGTGTGCAGAACACCAAGAGGCGTTTACACAGATCAAGGTGTCCCTCACGACTCCACCCATCTTGGTCCCACCATGATGTGGCAGACCTCTCAAGCTGTACATCTCAGCGGCTGAAGAATCTATTGGATACCTTCTTGCACAAGACAATGATGTTGGGTGAGAACATGCCATTTTTTATCTTAGCCGAAATCTCAACCCACCAGAGATTAATTATTCCGCCGTCGAGAAGCTTTGCCTAGCCTTATTTTTCGTTGCATAAAAACTCAAGCATTACAAGCTCCTATCGATCACTCAGGTCATCGCCCAAACCGATGTCATTCGTTACATGCTCACTCGACCGATAGTAAAAGGCCGAATCGAAAAGTGAACAATGGCATTGTCTGAATTCCGTTTGCAATACGTGCCCCAGAAAGCTGCCAAAGGCCAAGCGTTGGCCAATTGCTTGGCCCAGCATCCCTCACCATACGGTTTCAGGGGCAATGCCGTTGAAATCGGCATGGTGGAAACACGTGATAATCACTGGACGATGTACTTTGATGGCTCTAGTACTTCAGTTTCAGCTGGCGTTGGGGTCATTATTCAATCCCCAAATCACAACCGCTGGTACTTCTCTCAAGCTTGATTTCGATTGTATGAATAATTAAGCCAAATACAAAGCCTTTATCATCGGCCTTGGTGTCCTCCATGACTTGCGAGCAATTCGTGTCATTATCCTTGGTGATTCCGAACTTATGATTAACCAACTCAATGGGACTTTTCGTTGCATGAGTTGCACTATGGCGCCCTATCACATGGTTGCCAGCTATTTGGCCAAATCGCCTCCGGAGCACAACTCCTATGGGGCAAACTAGGCCGAGAAATACCTATGTCACGACGAGCACACCCAGCCTTGGTCAATTAGCAAGTTCTCCAACGCAATAGCGTGATCCATACAAAAGTCATGTCTTTACCTTTGTTGTTGGAGTGAAAGGACCCTATAGAGGTTTGCACTATCGAGACATTTCCAGATGATTGGAGAAGGGTGATTATGCAATATCTTGATAACCCCAGTGATAAACACGACCGACGGACAAAGGTCCATGCCACAAACTATGTGTTATACCAGAATGAGTTGTATCGAAAAGGTGAGGATGGGTTATTGTTACTATGCCTCAGCCCACAAGAGGCTGCCTAAGCAATTATAGAAGTACACGAAGGAATTTGCGGGGCTCACCAATCTGGACGAAAGATATGTTGGCTGCTTCGGTGACACGGCTATTTCTGGCCTAGTATACTAAAGGATTGTATTGAGTACGCAAAGGGATGTGTGCAGTGTCAAATTCATAGACCTATACAGAGAGTTCCAGCAGAATTACTCCACTCGGTCACTAAACCATGGCCGTTCAGAGGATGGGCCATGGATGTAATCGGTAAAATTACACCATCTTCTAGGGCAGCTAAGCATGTGTGGATACTTGTCGCAACTGACTACTTCACCAAATGGGTCTAAGCCAAGTCATATGCCGAGCTAACGTCTAAAGAAATCTGTAAGTTTGTAAAAGAAAGCATCATGACTAGATCCAGCATACTAGAAACAATCATAATAGATAATGGTACGATCTTTACATCTAACAGGTTTAAGGAGTATACTGCAAATCTAAAAATTCGACTCGAGCAGTTTACGCCGTATTATCCACAAGCGAATAGACACGCTGAAGCAAGTAGTAAGGTTTTAATCGGTATTCTTGAAAAAATGGTAAAAGAAAGGCCTGGTATGTGGCATTTAAAGTTGAACAAAGCGTTATGGGCTTATCGAACTTCACTCCGATCAGCCACAAGAACGACTTCATAGCGTTAACCTATGGACACGACGTTATGTTACCAGTTGAGCTATGTATAAACTCGTTGCGAGTGATTGAACAGAGCAGTTTGTTCAATGCCGAATATAGTCAGGCCATGAGATAAGAGTTAGAAGACTTAGAAGAAATTCGGCTTGTCGCTTATAATTTATTGGTGGCACAGAAGAAGATTACCGAGCGAGCTTATAATTAGCAAGTCAGACAAAAGACATTAAGAGAAGGTGAGTTGGTTTGGAAAATTGTGTTGCCCGTGGGGATTAAAGACCCATGTTTGGCAAATGGTCGCCGAATTGGGAAAGGTCGTTCGTCGTTCACAAAGTTCTCAACAAGGGGGCATACCACCTCAAGGATTGGACTGGTTTAATTCACAAGTTGCCAATCAACGGGAGATTTTTAAAGAAATATTATCCAGTCATTTAGGAGATGCAAGAATAAAAGATCATTTCATTAATTTTGCAAAAGGGTGTACAAGTGAAGTTACAGAAGGGCGTACAAAAGGTTGAGGCCATTAATTTTGCTTTAATGGCCTTAACCTCCGCTCGACTGGCTTCGTGAGGGCTTGCAGCCTTTAGGTAGTCTTCGGCCCGGAGAGCCCTTTCAAAAGTAGTAAAGAACTTCCAAGTCCGCTCCAGGACATCGGATAGGTGGACAACATTTTCGGTGCTCAGCAAGCCACCAGCTACAAGATCGTTCAGGCACTCTCATACAGAGTCAAGGCCTTTACATTGAAGGATTTGTGAGGCAAAAAGGGATAGGAGTTCCTACAACTTGGCGAAGGCATTAGATTCGGCCAAGGAAGGCTCGGCCGATGCAGCAGATGGCTCGGCTACTATAGAAGTAATCGAGAGGAGAACGTCGAGCTCGACTTCCCATGAAGGTTGTACATGAAAAGGTTTTAGGCAAAAGAAAAATCATAAAGAATATAGCAGAGAGAATTTGTTTTAGACCTGTTGAGAGGAGACTTCGACCATGTCCCCTGGTTCATTGCTCAAACCTAGAGAGCTTAATGGCCGAACCTAGTGTTTAAGACTGCTTCTCAATTCACGCAGTCGATGAAGGTTATCTACGTTCGACGGCCACTAAGGTGGCCAGGAATTATAGATAACACCCTTCGGCACATAGAATTTTCGGTGAAATGAATAATTGGGCAACTGACTTTTAATTTTTTTTCTCGGTTCAGACTTCTTGTGGAAGAATGCCAAAGTCTTGATCCTGCGTATGGATTGGTGTCTTCACCGTCACTTCAGGCTCGACAAGAGGCCTTTTTCCACGATCAGCTACAAGAGGATCGACTTGGTCAATCGCCCTAACCACAGGTGGAGGATTAATGGTAGGAGGTTTAATTGGTCGAGGGCGACTCGTTAACGGGATTTCGTCGCTGTCGTCGTCCTGAAATAAAAGTTATTAGTATTCAAAAGCTATTGGTAAAAGAAGTTGCCAGCAATATAATCATACCTCTTCATCCAGAACTACCACTGGTTTTGTTTTTGGATTCGGGGGGAAATTTTTCTCAGCCAAGGTGGCCAGTTCCTCCAAAATAGAAGCAACGACCAGCTCTGGTGCTGCAGGTTCCTTGACCACCAGATCATTGGTTGGTTCAACCACGACTTGTCGAACAAGACGAAGCTCAGGTGCTCAACCGGTATGAGGGTTTGGTTGCATGTCCGTCGAGGCTTGAAAGGCAGGAGCACAAGAAGACTCAGCGGTTGCTCTTGTGGTTTGGCTAGAAATGACATGAATCGTCCACTCCCCTTTTTCGCCAATTTCTTGACATGTTTTTTAGGACGAGGAGCATTGTCAGCCATTTCAGCCTTTGGGCGAGACCATTTGCTCGGCAAGGTCGGTGAAACGGTCATGATTTTCTTTAGCGAGGGGGCAAGCTAAAATCAAATCAGAAGGGAGTTTGAACAAATGACCAAAGTGAAACGATAGACGCAGACAAATACCTCAAGTCGTCTCTTTGGATTTTGGGGCAAGGGCTTTCTTTGGGCGGTCGTCGAAAACCTTTTTTACGGCATTCTCGATCGGTGTGTGAAAGAATTCCTAAATGTATGTTTCCCACCAGTTGACGAAGGTGTCGGTACTGAAGGTTTCAAGGACATTCGGCCGGAGACAGAATTTTTGGCACCTCTCTTGAAATTCATGCGCTGTCTCCTTACAGAAAGATACGTCATCGGTTTAGGAGGGAGCGAAAAGTAAGCAGAGGCACCGGACAACCTTGGAGGTAGTCGAGTTACCAAGCAGTGAAATAGGGATTGTAGACTTCCCAGCTCGCTCGACGAGCATCCCAGCCGAGGGGAAAGTCGAGTGTTAACACGAACAACCTCTAGCTTTAGCGAAGATCAGCATCTTCAGCTTCACTCCATGCTGATGATGGAAGCTTGATGGAAGAGGGGTACTCCTGATGATAACATATTAGAAATTCATCGTCAGAAAGGTCTTCTAGGCTAAAGAAGTATTTGAAGACTTCTTCGGCCCGATGAGAAGGCACCGGTCGATATGCTAATTGAAGGCCTAGTGTTTTAGTGGATTGGAAGTTGGGGATCTCTGGTCGAAGGGTAGCAAAATAGACCTACAGCCAGAGTTGGAAAACCCAGAAAGGGTCGTTCTGGTGCGGAACGATTTTGTTGATGGTCATCTTGGCCAAGCAGCGCAAGAGGTTGGCAAGGACGGCCGAACTGAGGGCCAAGGTGTGACCACTTGCTAGGGCTTCGGCCACCGACATATTCTCAACCAAGCACTTATTCGACTTGGTACAACAAACCAGTAAAATAGGAAGGCTTCGTGCTCCCCCTTCCGAGGGTTTTCTTCCCCTCGGCCAGTAAAATGGAGGATGAGGGTGTTGTAATTGAAGAAATTCTTGTGTAGCTTTTGAATTTCTTCTCTTAAAGGTTCTTGACTTTCTTTGCTTAGCGTCTCGACAACCCATTCGTCGTATAATGCTTTGAGGTCGAGATTAGACGGGTACCTAGAGAGGGCAGCGTCAACTGGGAGGCCAGAAGGAGAGGTCCTAAGGATAGCTGAGACATCGAGGATGGTGGGGCCGATAGGGCCGAGAGGAAAAACCATGGTGTAAGTGGCCGAGCACCAGAAGCTCAAAGTTGCCATGATAAGTTCTTTGTCCATGGCGATTTCCACGGTCCAGAGTTTAATGGCATCGTAGATGCCAAGAGTCCTCCATTATTGGCCAAAGAAGTTTTCCATCTGTTCGACCCAAGTTGCCCAGGTTGCAGTGGTTGAAGGCCAAGCTCCTTGGGGCTTGGTCAGATCCCACTTCAACCAATCAAATCCTTACAACAAGGGTGCCAGGCAATGAGCCTTGAGGAGGATGGTAATGGACGATGGCACGACGTCCTTGAAGAGTGGCCCCAAGATCTGATGAGAAGCAATCAATGAAGTCCTGGCATTTGTTGCATTTGTCAGAAAGCTTGAAGATGAAGGTAGCCATTGATGAAGAATTGAAGAGTTTCTGGGTTAAGAGTTTTTGGGTTTTCTGGGAATTCGAAGGCCAAAGGCAAGAGGGGTTCATGAATTTTTGGAAGCATAGAGTTTGAACGAAAAAGAGATGGGTATTTATAGGCGTTTTGGGGGGAAGATTAATCGTTTGATTTTCAAAAAGAAGGGAAGGACCAATTGGGGAGTTTGTTGGCCATTATGGATATTCAGGGGATCTAGTGAAAGGACCGAGGATTTCGTAGTTTGAGGACATACAATTGTGTGTGGCGGCGGATTTGATGGAGAAAAGACGTTTCGACGGTCGCATGTTTCAAAGGTCATTATTAAAGGCTGATAGGTTAACTGAGGAATCAACACATGGCAAGATGATTAGAAGAATCGACGACGTGAGATGATGTTTCATAAATGCGCATGGTTGGGAGGGATTCTAGAGACAATCCAATGTTTTTTAAAAATGCCAAAGCGTGGTTTCGCTTCTTTAAGGTCGAGGCTCGATCGAGGATTATAGGTCACCGACCTCATAAGCGATGGGGTAGTGTTTGGGCCCAAAATATTGATTTAGGCCAAATTTGGAGTTGCATTCAGCCTAGTGATTTTTCTAGAATTATCGTGGGTTTTTTGGGTTATGGGCCGCCTAGTTGGGGTCGATCGAGTCCCATGGCAGGACGGATTGATGTGGATAAGGGAGTAATCGAGACCTAGTGTGATGAAGAGTTGAAAACATGCCAGGACTCGAAATGAATCTAGTCCATGAGGAAAGCAGGTTCAAAGTCCTAGTTGCACTAGGATTGGCCGAGGCCTGGTTAGGTTAGGTTAAGTAATCTTAATTTGACTATACTTCTGGCTCGTCTGTAGTTTGCTGCTATAAATAGAGGAGGGTGTGCATCATTCAACCATCTCCAACTTAACACACAAACTACCCTGCGCAAATTCTCGCTCTCCGCGAAACCTCTCAACAACCTTGATATTTTTATTTTCTTTTTCGCCAACACGTTTTCAGTTTAGATAAACAACACTGTGAAGGCAACCGGCAAACGCCTTCATTTTGGATAAACAGTACTGTTTCCGTAGAATTAGATGACCACGGAGCACCTTCAGTTTGGATAAACAGCACTACGTCGAGGCCGACTTATTATCTATCCAAGTCTCTGTCGAGAAGGATTTTTGAATCCTTATTGGAAGAGGTCATCTCACCAACCTTCTCGGCGAAGCGAGGTGTTACAGATTACTGGGCTCGGCGCATTGAACGCCTAGTTATTTTATGATTGGATATTCACAAGTAAGTTTTAGAGTTCAGCATTCTGATAGCCGAACCACATTCACCATAAAGACATATATCTCTTTTGAGTACTGATAGGAGCATATTTATGCAACATAGTTAGCTTGTTTCTTGGCATTTACTTAGTTTAATTCTAGTTATTTTATTACTTTAAGCTATTTTCGTGTGTTTGTAGGTTCAAATAACAAAGTTGGCAACAAAGTGCTATTTGGAGCATTTTTGGACCAAGATTGGATAGTGCAAGCATGGAGACATGAGGATGGACGTTTTTTGAAGATTTGAAGGCTAGAAATCAGCATGTGTGTGTGCAAGTGTGTTGACCTACAACTACAAACATCCATCCACTACACCCATTACATCCACTCATTACCAAACATCCATCCACTCCACCCATTACATCCACTCATTACCAAACACTCACCCACTACACCCATTACATCCACTCATTACCACAACATACACCACTACCACCTTAATTAGATGGTGGTCCTCTCCCTAGCCTATAAATACATCCACCCTTCACCATAACAAAGGGGGGGGAGATCCATCCAAAGACACATTCACAGGGACAATTTAGGGAGAAGGGAGGAAGACACATTTTGCCGCAAGGCAGAGTCTTTTCTTCTTAACCATTATACACATTCCCATAACAAAAACACAATTCCATGCACCTTCATTTCCCCTTCCTTACCGTGACCTCCATCCAACCTAAACACATTCAGCCATTCCCTTCCATATGTCCATATGCATCCATCAAACCACACCTCGTGCCGCAACAAAGAGAAGAAGGAGGACCCTTGGACGTGCTTGCCATTCAAGTTGGATTGTTGGAGCGTTTTTAGGTGTTTTCATTCTTTTGTTTTCAATGTCTAAATTTATTTATCTTTGCTTTGTGAGTATGAGGAACTAAACCCCCCTTAGCTAGGGGGGAATTCAAAGCCATGAACATACTTGCAATATGAATTGATTACCTTCAGTTGTGATTTCATAAGTTGTGAATTCAATTTGTTTAACTGCTTGATTGATAACTTATTCATGTATGTTTATTAAGAGTGCACACTTAGTTTGCATGCATGAATATGATGCTAGACTATAAGGGAGTTTCACCTAATAGTTACAAACTTATATTCGCAAGTAGTGGAGGTCGCTTATAAACGATCGTGTTAAATGAATTCTTGGCAGGAGTTTCATGCTCATCATAGTAACGAATGCCGCGTCAATACTTATAGTTTTCATAATGCTTAATGATCTTTGATTGTATCTTTATTGTGTTGTTCACGAAAAGGACTTTTGAAGAATGCTTGAATTGTTGTATACGTTTTCCCATCCAATTCAATAACTTAAGGAGAACTTGAAGGTTAATTTAAGCGGACTTAATTAACCTGGGGTCTTGAGTTTCTTGATTTATCGAAAGAACAACTGAAAATTGGTTTATGTGGAAGTGTGTCATGTGTGGAGAAGAACCCTCTAGGTAGCCCATCATCCGTAGTTTACCCAAATTCGTCCAAAATCTGTTTTAGTTTACAATCTGTTTGTTTTGTTTTCAAATTCATCAAAATCAAATCCCCCTTTACTTTAAAGTGTTTTATTAGTCAAAATCTGTTTTGATTTGTGTTTTTAAGTGTCTTGAGTCAAGTTAGAACCTAATTTCGTCCAAAATCATCCCTAGAGTCAGATTAGAGCCCATTTCATTGCTTTAAGCTGTTTTGAGTCTTTTAAACTAGTTTTGAGTCTTTTTAGTTTGTATTGCATCTTTTGAGTCTAGTTTGGTGTTTTAAACTTAATTTTATGTTTTTAAGTCAGTTTAGAGGTTATTAGCAAGCCCTCCTAATCCCCGGTCAAGGATGATCCCTACTTACATTCTTTACTACAATTGATACAAGAGGGTTTAATTTGTGTGTTAAGTTAATTTTTGCATCAAATTTTTTGCGCCGTTGCCGGGGATTAGCAAAGTTGCTAATCCCTTGTTATTTCTTTTTGTATATTTTCGTGTCTTTTGTTTTTAGTTACTGACTTTGTTTCTGTTTGTGTTTTTTTTTTTTTTTTTGTTTTACTTTTGATATTTGATTTAGTTTTGTTTCCTTGATTTCAGTTACTAGAGAAGTAAGACATGGATTTTGCTACCATTTAAGCTCAATTGGTGAAACTTACTTCTCAATTGTCACAATATGCCGAAAGGACCACAATGCAAAGTGTCCCTACATATGGTGTGTCCTATGGGCAAGGATATCCAACTCATCAATGTTCTCAATTCGCTACGAATGAAGATGCTTGGGGTTATCAGCCAATCATGGGACAACATGTTTTCAAACGCTTACAGTTCGGATTGGAGAGATTATTCAGATTACATGTGGGGAGAACCTCAACAATTCCAACAAGATGGATATTGGTAACAAGAAGAGAAGTTCTATTCAAGACCTATGCAGCCACCACAACCTCTTCCACAACAATTCCAATCAAATTCAAGTATGCCTATGAGTTATGATGAAATTCTTGATGTTCTAACCTCTTTGACGCAGGGCTCACAACAAGAAGAATATTTGCCGCCATCAGATGAGTTCTATCACTGGCCATATGAACCATCACAACCACCACAACAATCTGCCTAATTCAATTCAGGTACGTCTTTGGATAATGATATGTTTAATAAGTTACTCACCTCTTTGAACCAGGAAGTAGAAAATCAAAACAAAGAGATGCAAAATCAAGCCAAGAAGACGGGTGAATTGGAGAAGCAAATTGGGTAGATTATGGAGTTCATGGCACAAATTCAAGAGCAAAGTGAACTCTCCAACTCAACTATTGAAAATTTAAAGGAAGATTTTGAAATCCATGATGCTATCACTTTGGGAAGTGCTATGGAGGTTGGAGGTGAACCCAAGACATCCAAACCAAGCCAAAACATGGATGAACAGTTGCTGCTTAAAGAAGAGGAGAATAACAAGGCCACGGCAAGGGAAGAACCACCATTGCCATAGCCCCATATGCCCTCTATGTCGTCCACTACAACTAAGGTAAGCCTAAATTCAATTTGTCCTGACCCCGTTTCACCAAATGTCCTTATTCCTTGCAGGATCATGCAATCCAAGGAAAAAGAGGGTGAGAAAGGCATCTTCGAAAACTTCTTATTCCTTGCAGGATCATCCAATCCAAGGAAGAAGAGGGTGAGAAAGGCATCTTCGAAACTTTTCCAAAGAATCAAGAGCAAGAAGTGGATGGGGAATGCCTATAATTCATCAAAGAACATACACTTAAGACAAAAATTCCCAAAGAAGTTGGAGTTTATGACACGAGAAAAGTCATAACTCTCAAAACACCAAATCTGGCCGAGTCCCATATCCCTACAACCTTCAAAGATGTGGTGTTTGTAATTGAGTTTGTGTTGGAGCAAGCAAGTAAGCCATCTTCTCCAACTTCGATTTTATTATATACTAACTTGCTGATTTTGATGATTTAGGCACCTACACTAGAATTTAAACCATTGCCGGATCACATCAAGTATCACCTTCCATTCAAGGATAATTCCATGCTATGGGCCCTATCCAAGTTTAGAAGGAAGTATCGTACGACTGGAAGACGTTAAAGCAAGCGCTTCTTGGGAGGCAACCCATGTATTCAAATGAGGAAGATTTTTGAATCGCTCCACAATCAGTTTTGCGTTTCTAAAAACCTTCCCTTTTTCTGCAGTT
>VIEB01002006.1:0-25496 GCA_006547085.1 Malus baccata | reverse complement strand
ACGGACAAGTGCCCACAATTGATTGAGAATGGAGGTTGGGAGAGTGCAAATGCCGTGGGTTTTGGGCAGCAATACCAACAAAGGAGTGATCCCTTTTCTAATACCTACAATCCCGGTTGGCGTGATCATCTAAATTTCAAATGGCGAGAACCCCAACAAGGCCAACAACAAAGCGGATTTAGGCAACAACCCTCGGGTTTCTATCAAAAGCAGTTTGCACCCACACAACCTACCCAAACCAATTCAGGTTTATCCATTGATAATGATCAGATTTTTCAATTACTAACGTTTATGGCGCAAGGTATGCAAAATAGAGACAAAAGGATGGATGAGTTGGAGAAGCAAGTAGGGCAGATTGCGGAGTTCATGGGCCAATTTCGAGAGCAAGGCAAGTTGCCAAGTTCAACTGTTGTCAATCCGAGGGGAGGAGTCGAAACTGCCAAGGCTATCACGCTAAGGAGCGGGAAAGAAGTAGGAACTGAGCTACAACCATCGAAATCTGCCCCTAAAGAGGACAAGAAGTTGCAAGTTGAGGAGGAGGACCAAGCAAAGGTCATGGCAAGGGTAGAAACACCCTTGCCGCAACCACCCAAGCAATCCAATTCGGCCACCATAGGTAAGGAAGGTCCAATTCAAGTTAATTCTAATGTCATTCCTCCGGATGTACCCTTTCCTAGCAGATTTTTGCAAGCCAAGAACGAAGAAGAGGAAAAAGACGTTCTTGAGACGTTTAGAAAGGTGCATGTCAATATCCCTCTCCTCGATGCTATAAAGCAAATCCCGAAGTATGCCAAGTTTTTTAAGAAGCTTTGTACAACAAGGAAACGAATCCGGGAGAAAGAGGTGGTACACGTAAGTGAGAATGTATCTGCAATGTTGCAGAGGAAGTTACCACCTAAATGCAAAGATCCAGGTAGTTTCACTATCCCTTGTGTTATTGGCAATACGAGGTTTGATCATGCTATGTTAGATTTAGGTGCATCTATAAATGTCATGCCATATTCTGTTTATGCATCTATGAATCTAGGAAAGCTTAAAAATGATGGCGTTATTATACAATTGGCCGATAGATCTAACGCTTATCCAAAGGGAGTTTTGGAAGACGTTTTAGTGCAGGTTGATCATTTAGTCTTCCCAGCGGATTTCTATGTCCTCGAAATGGATGAATCGGACCATGCCCCTTCATTTTCGAGAGGCTGATCATTTAGTCTTCTCAGCGGATTTCTATTCTTGGAGGTTTCCATTTTCGAGAGTTTCTATTCTTGGCTTTGGGCTTTTAGATGACCTAAACCCTAATTCCTTGTGGATCTTCACCCTTTGCCGCACCCTAGGCCCTTTTCCCACTAAAATTCTGATTGTTTTAACCTATTTTCTGGTGGATTTGGGTTTCTAGAAACCCTAATCTGATTGCTAGGGTTTTGAAGTGCCTATATATACTCATTAAACCCTTTTGGCCGAAATATATCACCTCCCATATACATCATTCACGTCAGAAACAAAGACGCTCTCTTTGCCGCACCTTTCCACCACCATATTCCATATTTTCTGCCCAAAATCATCCCTTGCCGCACCACCCATCAACCCTAAACCTTTCCATACCATTCCCCATCCATTCTACACCACAAATAACCCCAAAAACCTGTTCTAAACTTCTCTGCCGTAGCAAGGAGGAAGGAGAATTCTTGGATGCGCTTGCTGCCAAGTTGGAGCATTCTAGGTGTTTTCTTTCTTTAGATTTTAACTTCTAAATTTATGTATCTTTGCTTTGCGAGTATGAGGAACTAAACCCCCAACCATGTCTATGTTTGCTATATGATTTGATTACTTCTAATTGCGTTTCATAAGTTGTGATTTCAATTTGCTTATCTATGTGAATTAAAACTTATTCTTGTATGTTGATTGAGGGTCGACACTTAGTTTGCATGCATGAATTCGATGCTAGGATATAAGGGAATTTCACCTAATCGTTATAGACTTATATTCAAAAGTAGTAAAGGTTGTTGATCACAATCGTGATAAGTAAATTCTTGGCATAAGTTTCATGCAATTCATAGTAACAAGTGCCTCGCCAATGTTTATGGTTTTCATAGAACTTAATGATCATTGCTTGTATCTTTGTTATGCAATTCATGCAGGGAACTTGTGAGGAATGCTTTGGGTTGTTGTATGCAATTCATCCAATTCGATAACTTTAGGAAAATCTGAGGGTTAATTAGTGCAATTCACGGTTAATCTGGGGCGTTGGGAATTCATAATCTCTTGAAAAGCAATTGGAAATCGTTTCGTATGCAAGTGTGACATGTGTGGAGAAGAACCCCTTAGCTAGCCTTCCATCCATTCATTTAACCCAAATTCGTTTTTAAAATCTGCTCTAGTTTACAAAGTTTTGTTTTGTTTTTAAATTCGTCCAAAATCAATCCCCCTTTACTTTGTTGAGTCATATTAGTTAGAAGTCAAGTTAGTTTGTGTTTTTAAGTGTCTTAAGTCAAGTTAAAACCAATTTTCGTCCAAGTTTGTGTCTAGTGTTCAAAACTGCCCAGGTTGGGGGCTTAAGGCAGTTTTGAGGCTTTTGGTTTTTGTTTTGGTGTTTTAAAGTTTAGTTTTGCATTCTTTGAGTCTAGTTTAGTGTTTTAAACTTATTTTTACGTATTTGAGTCAGTTTTCAAGTGATTTAGCAATCCCTCCTAATCCCCGGCTTAGAACGATCCCTACTTACATACTTTGCTACAATTGATAAAAAGAGGGTTAATTTGAGTGCTAGTGATTATCACATCAGGTGTCAGAAACTGCCCAGAAAGTGTTTTAAGGCAGTTTTGAGTGTTTGTTTGCTGTTTCGAGTCTTTTGGTTTGTTTTGGTGTTTTAAAGTTTAGTTTTGCATTCTTTGAGTCTAGTTTAGTGTTTTCAACTTGTTTTTACGTATCTGAGAATTAGCTAGTGATGTCACGGTCAATTTGGGGCAATGTCGTTCATAATTCTATGAAGGAATAACTGGAAATCGAGTCGTTTGCATACGTGTCATGTGTGGAGAAAGAGCCTCTAACTAATCCATCATCCATAGTTTCATCTAATTTCGTTTTACAATCTGTTTTTAATTTACAATCTGTTTTGCAAGTTTAATTTCGTCCAAAATCAACCCCATCTTATTTCTTTGAGTCATATTAACTAGAACTTGTCTTAGAATATGTTTTTAAGTGTTTTAGGTCATTAGAAAACAAAAATTCGTCCAAATTGTGTTAGAGTCCCAAAACTGCCCAGAAAGTGGTTTTTAGGAAGTTTTGAGTGTTTGTTTGCTGTTTTGAGTCTTTTGGTTTGTTTTAGTGTTTTAGAGTTTAGTTTTGCATACTTTGAGTCTAGTTTAGTATTTTAAACTTTGTTTTTACGTTTTTAAGTCAGTTTTCAAGTGTTTAGCAATCCCTCCTAATCCCCGATTTAGAACGATCCCTACTTACATACTTTGCTACAATTGATAAAAAGAGGGTTTAATTTGTGTGTTTAGTTATTTTACGCATCATTTAACCATAAAGTGGCATTTTTCCCAATTCAACACAAGGTTAGTTTTAACACATCGTTTCAAGATCAAGGTCAGATTATCCAAACAATTATCAAAAGACTCCCCAAATACACTGAAATCATCCATAAATGCCTCAATTATCTTCTCAACATAATCAGAGAATATACTTACCATACACCTTTGGAAAGTGGCAGGTGCGTTGCATAGGCCGAACGGCATGCGACGATAAGCAAAGGTACCGAATGGACATGTGAAGGTAGTATTTTCTTGGTCATCGGGAGCTATAACAATCTGATTATAACCCAACTAGCCATCAAGAAAACAATAAAATGAATGATTGGCTAACCTTTCCAGCATTTGATCAATAAAGGGCAGCGGGAAGTGATCTTTTCTTGTCGTAGCGTTGAGCTTCCGATAGTCAATACAAACTCTCCATCCGGTTTGGATTCTGGTGGGCACAAGCTCATTATCTTCTTTTTTTACCACAGTGACTCCAGACTTCTTAGGAATAACTTGGACCGGCGAAACCCAATGGCTATCAGAAATTGGGTAAATCACTCCACAATCTAGTAGCTTGATGATTTCCTTCTTCACAAAGTCCATCATGGGTGGATTGAGCCGGCGTTGTGCTTCTCTATATGGTTTGGCTCCTTCTTCCAAGAGTATTCGATGCATGCAAATGGTAGGGCTAATTCCCTTGATATCGGCCAATGTCTACCCAATGGCAGTTTTGTATTCCCGAAGCACCCTCACCAACTTGTCCTCCTCTTGTGCAGTGAGTGAAGAATAGATGATGACGGGCAGCGTCTCTTATTCTCCTAAAAACACATATTTCAAATGGCTCGGCAATACGACCATCATGAGGATATCTCATAGCATCATAAATATTGAAATCAATAACTTCCCCATCAAATTCCATAGTCAATGTTCCCTTGAATACATCTATCTTTGTACGAGCAGTCTTCATGAATGTTCGGCCAAGTAATATTGGTAATTGAGGGGAATGGTTCGAGTCTTCCATTTCAAGCATGTAGAAGTCCGCCGGAAAGACTAGGTGATTCACCTGCACTAAAACATCCTCCAAAACACCTTTTGGATATGCATTAGATCTATCGGCCAGTTGAATGATCACTCCATCATTTTTTAATTCTCCCAAGTTCATAGATGCATATATTGAATAAGGCATGACATTTATTGATGCACCTAGATCTAACATGGCAGATTCAAAGCGAGTATTTCCTATAACACAAGGAATTGTAAAACTGCCTAGATCTTTGCACTCAGGAGGTAATTTTCATTGCAACACAGCTGAGACATTCTCACTTACCCTTACCACCTCTTTGTTCGAAGCCCTCTTCCTTGTAGTGCACAGCTCCTTCAGGAACTTAGCATACTTGGGGACTTGTTTAATTGCATCTAGAAGTGGAATGTTGACTTGCACCTTTCTGAATGTGTCAAGGATGTCTTTGTCACTCTCATCCTTCTTTGATTGCATAAACCTGCGAGGAAATGGTGCATTGGTTGGAATAGAATTAGAAGTCATGGAAATTGAACCCAACTTACCTTTTGTGGTCGAATTAAGGTGTGTAGGTTGCTGCGGCAAAGATTGCTCAATCCTTGCCAAGGGCAGGCCTTGTTCATTCTCCTCAGATTGCATATTTTCGTCCTCCTTTTGATTGGATTTAGATAGGCTGGGATTAGATCCAACTTCTTGTCCACTTCGCAAGGTGATGGCTTTGGCAGATTCGAAGCCTCCCTTTGGATTCACATCCGTCGAACTAGGTAACTTACCTGGCTCTCTACTAAATTGCCCCATGAACTCAGCCATTTGTTCCATCTGTCTCTTCAATTCAGTCACCTCTCGAGCTTGATTTTGCACTTCCTTGGCGTAATTGTGCATATATTTGGCTTGATTTTCCTGACCCTTAGCCAACGTAGTTAGTAACTGAATAACTTGAGCATTATCAAAAGAAGAACCTGAGTTATTTTGGGCAGGTTGTGTTTAGGGTTGTGTGGGTGCATACTGCCTTTGATAGAATCCCGGAGGTTGCTGTTTGAATGCACTTTGTTGTTGGGTTTGTTGGGGCTCCCTCCATTTGAAATTTGGATGATCTCTCCAACCTGAATTATATGTATTCGAGAACGGATCATTCCTTAGTTGGTTTTGACTCCCAAAACCCACAGCGTTGGCAGATTCCCACCCTCCGTTCTTGATCAATTGAGGGCACTTATCCGTGAGATGTCCATTCATTGAGCACACACCACAAGCAGCTACACTTTGTTCTTTTGGTTTTTCAACCACCTGTGAAAGAAGAGTAGCAAGATTAGCCATTTGATTTTGAAGTTCGGAAATAGCACTTACCTCATTAACTTGTTGCTGCCGTGGGTTGTCTCTTTGACCAACGCCTTCATATTGTTGAGCATTCAATGCTCGGTTAGCAATTAAGGTCTTGGCAGCCATGGGTGTTTTGTCCACCAAAGCTCCTCCCGCTGAGGCATCTAGCATTTGGCGTTCAATTGGTAGAAGCCCTTCGTAGAAATATTGAAGAAGAAGCTCCTCCTTCATCTGGTGTTGTGGACATGAAGCAACAAGGGTTTTAAAACACTCATAGTAAGTGGGAAAGGATTCACCTTGGTTTTGCTGAATGCCACTAATCCTTTTTTATACTCTCCCATGATGTGACAGTTCCGGGGGCTAGCTCATACAACCAATCTTTAGCCTTTTCCAAGAGAGAAAAGGGAAAAGCCTTCATTTTCAGAATGCTCCTATCAACATTCACAAGGGTCATGCTCGAACAAACAACCTCGAACTCCTTCAAATGTCTATTAGGATCTTGCATGGACAACCCATGGAACTTAGGAATATGGTGCAATAAACTGGACTTTAATTCGAACTCGTCGGTCTTGTTTTGGGCCGCCCTTGGATATTGAATGCATAAAGGCAGAGCATTGTCCAATCCCGAAGCGGAAAGCTCCTTGATTGTTCGATTGTCTACTGCCATATCTTGGACTTCTTCAAAAGTCCTTGTCGTGGCCTTCTCTTGCTCTTCTACTTTGACTTCTTCAAGATCTGGTGCAGGTTGAGATGATTGGGGTTCTTGTTGATTCCTTGCTCGTCTCAAAGTTCTTTCAAAATCGTCGTCAAAGTAAAAAATGTGCTTATGAACAGGTTGAGAACTTTGAGTCATAAACCACCTAAAACAAGAAAACAAGTAAAATCAGCAACTAGGAACAAAAACACATGAAAATAAACAAAAAGAAATAATAAGGGATTAGCAAAGTTGCTAATCCCCGGCAACGGCGCCAAAATTTGATACGATGAAAGTTAAGCACTCAAATTAAACCCTCTTTTGACAATTGTAGTATATGTATAAGCAGGGATCGTTCTGGACCGGGGATTAGGAGGGATTGCTAATCTAAACTAAACTGACTTACAAAAAGAAACTTAAAAGCACTTAACTAGACTCTATAGATTCAAAACCCTTAAAAACACAAACTAAAACAGATTCTAACTAATTAGACACACTAAAGTAAAGGGGGATTGGGTTTTGGATGAATTTGAAATAAACAAGCAAGTTATAACACTAGGCAGATTATAAAATGAATTTGAGAAATAAAATGATGGTTCGATTAGTTAGAGGTCCGTTCTTCACACATGACACTCTTGTAAATGAATCGATTTCCAATTGCTTTTCAATAAACTATTATGCTCAACACCCCAGATTAATCATGATGCACAAATTAACCCTCAGATTTTCCTTTACTCATTGAATTGGATGAATGCATGCGACAACCCAAATCATTCTCTAAAAGTCCCCTATATGAATGCATAATAGAGATACAATCAGAGATCATTACGTTCAATGAAAATCATAAGTGTTGACGAGACAATTATAACTATGAATGCATGATACAATTGCCAAGAATTCAATTAACGCGATTGTGATAAACAACATTCACTACTCATGAATATAAACTTGTAACTGATAGGAGCATATTTATGCGACTTAGTTGCTTGTTTTAGTGCTTTTATGTTATTAGTTCTTAGTTATTTTAGTTCTTTAAGCTTCTTTTCTGTGTGTTCAGGTTCATAAGACGTATTTGGCGAAAGGATGCATTTTGGAGCCTTTTAGAGCAGTTTTGGGCTTATTATGGATAGCTTGTATATGGAGCAAGGTGGATGGACGAATTTGGAGTCAAAAGAGGTTAGAAACATGCTACAAATCAGAAAAGGAAAGTTCATGACAAAGAAGATAAGGAAAGTGCAAGACAAGAGGAAACATTATCCAAAACCTTATCCTAACCTAATCTTGTTCCACCTTAATCCTAGCTACAAGTGGACCTAAAAACCTAATTTCTAGAGGCCCTATCTGACCCTAAAAGGGTGCCACACCTTCCCCCCCCCCCCTTTTTTGCCTTCTAAAATACCCAAAATCAGCCATAAGACACTTAGTTTCTAGAAGGCCCAATTTTGGACGAAAATTCTTAAACCTATTTCTAATTGGATTCTGATTTTATTTGGCCCTTTTTCTCTTGGATTTGGATTGTTTAAGTCCATATCTGAAACCAAATGGGCTAGGACTTAAGTTCCCAACCTTTGCCGCAAGCCCTAAGGGCCCTAATGATAGGAGCATATTTATGCGACTTAGTTGACTTGTTCTGGTGCATTTATGTTGTTTTTCTTTAGTTATTTCAGTGTTTAAAGTCATTTTCGTGCCATTTCAGGCTTTAGAGACAAAGTATGCAAGGAAGTGCGAAATGGAGCATTTTAGAGCAAAATTGGGCTGGAATGTTGTGTATGCTAATGGAGCAATGGACGAGTTTGAAGGTCAAAGGAGCTTAAGAAATGAAGAAATAAAAGTGAAGAACAAAGAATTCAGATTTGGAAACCAAAGTTTCTAAAGTTGGAAGTTTCTATTCTTGGAGGTTTCCATTTTCAAGAGTTTCTATTATTGGCTTTGGGCTTTTAGATGACCTAAACCCTAATTCCTTGTGGATCTTCACCTTATGCCGCACCTAGGCCTCTAGAATATCTGATTTCCTTGCCTTGCAAGGCATTCTAGAAGGCCCATCTCTAACCCTAACCCTAGCCGCACCCTAGGCCCTTTTTCTCACTAAAATTCTGATTGTTTTAACCTATTTTCTGGTGGATTTGGGCTTCTAGAAACCCTAATCTGATTGCTAGGGTTTTGAAGTGCCTATATATACTCATTAAACCCTTTTGGCCGAAGATATCATCTCTCATACACAATCATTCACGCCAGAAATCTGCCCTTGATTTCTGCCGCACCTTCCCATCACCAAAGTCCCAAAATTCTGCCCAAAATCATCCCTAGCCGTACCCCCATCAACCCTAAACTTTTCCATACCATTCCCCATCCATTCTACACCACAAATAACCCCAAAAACCTGTTCTAAACTTCTCTGCCGCAGCAATGAGGAAGGAGAAATCATTGATGATCTTGCTGCCAAGTTGGAGCCTTCTAGGTGTTTTCTTTCTTAACCCTCTTTTGTCAAATTGTAGTAAAGATGTAAGTAGGGATCGTTCTAAACCGGGGATTAGGAGGGATTGCTAAACACTTGGAAACTGACTTAAAAACTTAAAAACGAAGTTTAAAACACTAAACTAGACTCAAAGAATACAAAACTAAAAGTTAAAACACTTAAACAAACCTAAAAACTAAAACAGCAACTAGAAGGCTCAAAACTGCCTAAAAACCACTTTCTGGGCAGTTTTGAGCACCTACACTAATTTGGACGAAATTTGATTTCCTAATGACCTAAAACACCTAAAAACATATTCTAAGACAAGTTCTAAGTAAAATGACTCAAAGAAATAAGGTGGGATTTGATTTGGACGAAAATAGATTAAATGGCAGATTATAAAAGAAACAGATTGTAAAACAAATTTTGATGAAAAGAATGGATAAAAGGCTAGTTAGGAGGTTCTTCTCCACACATGTCACACTTGCAAACAAAACGATTTTCAGTTGTTCTTCCGATAAACTATGAATACTCAACGCCCCAAATTAACCGTGAATTGCACTAATTAACCCTCAGTTTTTCCACAAGTTATTAAGTTGGATGATTGCATACGACAACCTAAAACATTCCCTACAAGTTCCCTACATGAATTGCATAATAGAGATACAAGCAAGAATCATTACGTTCTATGAAAAACATAAGCATTGACGAAGCATTCGTTACTATGAATTGCATGAAACTTATGCTAAGAATTCATTCAACGCGATCGTTTTCAAGCGACCTTCACTACTTGTGATTATAAGATTGTAACTATTAGGTGAAACTCCCTCATAATCTAGCATATTACTCCAAGCATAAGATAGTCAATTCATGCCCAAAACTGCTCCAAAAGGCTCCAAAATGCATCTTTTTGCATACCTTTGTCCTTAGAACCTAAAACACACAAAAATGGCTTAAAAGACTAAAATAACTATGAAATAACAATGTAAATGCACAAGAACAAGCCAACTAAGTCGCATAAATAAGCTCCTATCACTTTACTATGCTTCAAGAACAAGGGTATGGATGATCCTAATCTAGGCTAGGTGAGGTGATAGGAGCATATTTATGCCACTTAGTTGGCTTGTTCTTGTGCATTTACATTGTTATTTCATAGTTATTTTAGTCTTTTAAGCCATTTTCGTGTGTTTGTAGGTCCAATGGGTTAAAATGGCAAAGAAGTGCATTTTGGAGCCTTTTGGGGCAGTTTTGGGCATCAAATGGATTGCATATGCTTGGAGCTAAGAAGATGGACGAAATTGAAGATCAAATGAGCGTAGGATTGAATGAAGATGTGAAGAATTGGATTCAAGACAAATAAAGAACGAAGAGTTCAAAATTGGAAGCCAGACTTTTTAAAGTTGGAAGTTTCTATTCTTGGAGGTTTCCATTCTTGATAGTTTCTATTCGTGGCTTGGAAGTTTCCTAATCTTTCCTCACCTATGTTCCAGCCAAAAAGGGATTCCAAAACATATTAGGGCACTTAATTGGTTGTTCTAGAATCCCTAAACCTTCCCTGAAGTCCTTGCCGCACAAGAGCATCCTTTCTTTCCTATTTTCTGATGTTAAAACCACATTCCCTTTTATTCAAGCAACCAGCCGCACCATACACCCTCTTTCCCTTTTAAATTCTGACCTTAAGTACCTTTCCTATATTGTGCCACATCTTTGTTACCTATTTCTTTTTAATTTCTGATTCTTTCTTACCTATTTCTGACCCAAAATTACATTCCCCTTAGTTCTAAAGCCTTGCCATACAAGGGGAAAGGATTCTTACCTATTTTATGCCCCAAAACACATTCCCAAATCTGTCCTACATTCTTTGCCGAATTTCCTTTCCTATTCTCTTTAAATTCTTGCACTTTAGTTGCCTATTTTCCATTGATTTCTGATTCCAAATCTAATAAATTCGTAGCCCTTCTTTCCCCTATAAATAAAACCCTTTCTGACCATTCAAAGCACTCCACCCTTCACCATAACCAACCTATATCCATCCACCACAAATCACCACAAAAACCTTCACCCATCCCTTGTGCCGCAACAAAGAAGAAGGAAGAAGACCCTTGGACGTGCTTGCCATTCAAGACGTTGGATTGTTCGAGCGTTTCTAGGTGTTTTCATTCTTTGTTTTTAATGTCTAAATTTATGTATCTTTGTTTTGTGGACATGAGGAACTAAGCCCTTCTTGGCTAGGGGGCTATTCAAAACCATGATTATATTTGCATTATGAATTGATTACCTTCAGTTGTTATTTCATAAGTTGTGAATTCAATTTGCCTACCCTTGCTCCACTACCCTTGCCGCAACCTCCCAATGTTCTACCACTGTCTAATATGATATTAACTAGCACTCAAATTAAACCCTCTTTTTATCAATTGTAGTAAGTATGTAAGTAGGGATCGTTCTAGGGCGGGGATTAGGAGGGATTGCTAAATCACTTGAAAACTGACTCAAATACGTAAAAACAAAGTTTAAAACACTAAACTAGACTCAAAGAATGCAAAAATAAACTTTAAAACACTAAAACAAACCAAAAAGACCCAAAACAGAAAACAAACACTCAAAACTGCCTTAAAAACACTTTTTGGGCAGTTTCTGACACTAAGGAAGAATTTGGACGAAAATTGATTATAACTTGACTCAAGACACTTAAAAACACAAACTAAATTGATTTCTAACTAATATGACTCAACAAAGGAAAGGGGGATTGATTTTGGACGAATTTAAAAACAAAACAAAACTTTGTAAACTAGAACAGATTTTAAAACGAATTTGGTTTAAATGAATACAAAACGATTTCCACACATGTCACACTTGCATACAAAACGATTTTCAATTGCTTCTCAATAAACCATGAATTCTCAACGCCCCAAGTTAATTAGGTCCGCTTAAATTAACCCTCAGATTTTCCTTAAGTTATTGAATTGGATGAATTGCATACGACAACCCAAAGCATTCCCCACAAGTTCCATACATGAAAGCGCATAATAGAGTTCAGCAAGGATCATTAAGTTCTATGAAAATCATAAGCATTGACGAGGCACTCGTAACTATGAATTGCATGAAACTTATGCCAAGAATTTACTTAACACGATTGTGATCAACAACCTTTACTACTTGTGAATATAAGTTCATAACGATTAGGTGAAATTCCCTTATGGATAGCATCAAATTCATGCATGCAAAATAAGTGTCGATGATGCGAAATATATTAAGCACACAAATTAAACCCACTTTTGACAAATGTAGTAAAGTATGTAAGTAGGGATCGTTCTAGACCGGGGATTAGGAGGGATTGCTAAACACTTGGAAACTGACTTAAAAACTCAAAAACAAAGTTTAAAACACTAACCTGGACTCAAAGAAAGCAAAACTAAAGGTGAAAACACTTAAACAAACCTAAAACTCAAAACAGCAACCTAATAACTCAAAACTGCCTAAAAACCACTTTCTGGGCAATTTTGAGAACCTAACAAGAACTTGGACGAATTTGGGTGAAAACTTGAATCAAAACACTTAAAAATACAAATCAAAACACTTTCTAACAAATCTAAGACTTCAAAATAAAGGGGGATTTGTTTTGGACGAAAATTGAAAACAAAACAGAAACTTTAAAACAAAACAGATTGTAAAACGTTTTGGATGAAAAGGATGGATAAAAGGCTAGTTAGGAGGTTCTTCTCCACACATGACACACTTGCAAACAAAACGATTTTCAGTTGTTCTTCCAATAAATTATGAAACTCAACACCCCAAGTTAATTAGATACGCTTAAATTAACCTTCAAGTTCTCCTTAAGTTAATGAATTGGATGGGAAAACGCATACAACAATTCAAAGCATTCCTCAAAGGTTCCTTACGTGATGAGCACAATAAAGATAAAATCAAGAATCATGAAGCACAATGAGAACTATAAGTGTTGACGAGGTATTCGTTACTATGATGAGCATGAAACTAGTGTCAAGAATTCATTCAACGCGATCGTTTTCAAGCGACCTTCACTACTTGTGATTATAAGATTGTAACTATTAGGTGAAACTCCCTCATAATCTAGCATCATATTCATGCATGAAAACTAAGCGTGCACTCTCAATCAACATAAAGTTTATTGAATCCACAACTTATGAAATAACAACTGAATGTAATCAATTCATATTGCAAGCATGTACATGGTTTCGAATCACCCCCCAACTAAGGGGGTTTAGTTCCTCATACTCACAACACAAAGTTTATTGAATTGAAACATTGAAAACATAAGAAAGATTACACCTAAAAGTTCCAGCAATCTGCAATAGACTAGCAAGCACATTCAAGGGCACTCCTTCTTCCTTCTTGCTGCGGCACAAGGTATGGAGATGGTTTGGGATGGTTTTGGATGAGGTAGAATGGTGGAAAAGTGTCTAGGATGGGTGTATGGCACGGCTAGGTGGGTTTGGGTTCAGAAAATATGGATTTGGGTGAAGGTTTGGCACGGCAAGGGGTGAGGACAGGTTTTGGGCGTGAATGATTATTTTCTGGATGAATGGTCCTCTTTGTGGCTGCACACACATGTTTATTTAAAGGGATTAGGAAATTAAAAAGCCTAGGCTAATTAGGTAAACAGAAATTCAAGTCAAAGGCTTCTAAAAATAGGAAATCAAATCAGAAATTAAAGGAAATTAGGCAAGGGATATGCGGCAATGACTAAATTAAAGGGAATGTGGGTTAAATGCAAGGAAACAGGAAATATACCCTTTCCCTTGCACGGCAAGGAGGATAAAGGTTAGGGAAAGTGCAGCTAGGTTTAGGGAAAGGTGTGAATGACCTAAAACTAAAGGGACAAAAGCTCCCTTGCACGGCAAGGAAGAGGGAAGTGTGGAAAGTGCATGTATGGTGCGGCATCATCTTGAATGGTGCAAGGACTCATTGTTTTATGTCCTAAAGTGCATATGAGGTCTTCAAAGTGGCTGGAACATAAGTGCTTTTAGACTTAGGAAAGGTTAAACCAAAATAGGAAACCTTGGCTTAACTTTCCTACTTCAAGTAGGAATCCTTATTCTTCTAGGAATCCTCAAATGAGTAGGAATCCTTCTTCAATTAGGAATCCTTTGTTGATTAGGAATCCTTCTTGGATTAGGAAACCAACTTTCTTCAAGACTTCAATTCATCCATTCCTTTTGCTCCAAAAGACTCCATTTTGCTTCTTTTTGTACACTTTGACCTTAGAACCTGAAAACACAAAAAAGTGACTTTAAACACTAAAATAGCTAAGTAAACACAACCTAAATGCATGAGAACAAGCCAATTAAGTAGCATAAATATGCTCCTATCGGTCGACCCTCAATCAACATACAAGAATAAGTTTTAATTCACATAGATAAGCAAATTGAAATCACAACTTATGATACGCAATTAGAAGTAATCAAATCATATAGCAAGCATAAACATGGTTTCGAATCCCCCCTAGCCAAGGGGGTTTAGTTCCTCATACTCGCAAAGCAAAGATAACTTAAATTAAACATTGAAATCAAAGATAGAAAACACCTAGAAACGCTCCAACACTCCCAATGCTAGGGTATAGGCACGGCACAAGGTTGTTCCTTCTCCTTCCTTCCTTGCAATAGTCACGGCACAAGAGAGATGAATGTGGTTGAGGGATGTATGAATGTAGGTAAATATGGTAGAGGGTGGTGACTAAATGGTGCAGCAAAGGGTGGTATTTATAGGCTGAAATTCGTATCCCCTATGTAGCAAAGGAAAAGGATTTAAAGACCTAATTTGTATAGGATAATAACACACAATCCTTGAAGGAAAAGGCTAAGGCTTTTAGAAACCAAGGGTGAAAGGAATAATCAGGTTTCTAGAAGTCCTAGAAAGGTTTGGGGCGTCACTTTTGTAGGACAAGGGATAAGGCCTTCTAGAAAGGTTGTTTTGTGGCTGATTTCTAGAGAAACAAGGGATAAGGTGTGGCACCTTTGTAAGAAGGGATAAGTGATGTGAAAATTAACTAGCACTCAAATTAACCCTCTTTTTATCAATTGTAGTATGGAATGTAAGTAGGGATCGTTCTAGGCCGGGGATTAGGAGGGATTGCTAAATCACTTGAAAACTGACTCAAATACGTAAAAACAAGTTTAGAACACTAATTTAGACTCAAAGAATGCAAAACTAACCTTTAAAACACTTAAACAAACTAAAGGACTCAAAACAGCAAGTAAACACTCAAAACAGCCTTAAAAACACTTTCTGGGCAGTTTTGGACACTAAGGGATACTTTGGACGAAAATTGGTTTTGGCTTGACCTAAGGCACTTAAAAACACAAACTAAAACACTTACTAACTAATTTGACACTTTAAAACAAAGGGGGATTGGTTTTGAACGAATTTAAAAACGAAACAAACTTTGTAAATTAGAACAGATTGTAAAAACGAATTTGGTTTAAATGAATGGATGGAAGGATAGCTAAGGGGTTCATCTCCACACATGTTATACTTGCATATGAAACGATTTCCAATTGCTTTTCAATAAACCATGAATTCTCAACGCCCCAAGTTAATTAGGTCCGCTTAAATTAACCTTCAGATTTTCCTAACGTTATTGAATTGGATGATTGCATACGACAACCCAAAGCATTCCCCACAAGTCCCCTACATGATTGCATAATAGAGATACAAGCAAGAATCATTAAGTTCTATGAAAACCATAAGCATTGACGAAGCACTTGTTACTATGATTGCATGAAACTTATGCCAAGAATTTACTTAACGCGATTGAGATCATCAACCTTTACTACTTGTGAATATAAGTCCATAACGATTAGGTGAAATTTCCTTATATCCTAGCATTCAATTTATGCATGATAATTAAGCGTGCACTCTCAACCAACACACACAAATCAATGTAATTCACATAGATAAGTAAATTGAATTCACAACTTATGAAACGCAATTAGAAGTAATCAAATCATATCGCAAGCATAAACATGTATTTCGAATCCCCCCCTAGCCAAGGGGGGGTTTAGTTCCTCATACGCACAAAACAAAGAGAATTGAATTTAAACATTGAAAGCAAAGGAAAAGAAACACCTAGAATTTCCAGCGACGCGGACTTGAATTGCATGAACTTCCGAGCTTCCTTCTCCTCCTCCTTGGTGCGGCAAAGGACTTTGGACAGGTTCTTTGGGGTTATGGATGGTGGAGAATGGTTATGGATGGATGTAGTAGTGTTTAGGGGAAGGGAATGGTGCGGCAAAGGTGTGGAGAAGTGTTTGGACGAATTTCTGAATTTATGGGATGAATGAATGTGTATGAGAGGTGGTGATCTGATTTAGGGGTTAATATGAGTATATATAGGCACTTAAAACCCTAGGGTAATCAGATATGGACTTGGATAACCCAAATCCACAAGGAAATAGGTTTAAACAATCAGATTTTGCAAAGGAAAAGGGATAAGGTTTAGGTGTCCTAAATGGATAAGGACTCCTCATTGCACTTGGAAACTTTGCCTATTAGGATTAGGAAACCTTTGTCTTTATCATTCCTTCTTCATCTTGGACTCCTTTTCCTTCTTGGACTTGGAATTCTTCTTTGTTGCTGAAACTTGATGCCATTTGGATTTAACTTTCCTACTTCGAGTAGGAAACCTTGTTTGAGTAGGAATCTTCATTCTTCTAGGAATCCATCTCCAACTAGGAATCCCTTGTTGATTAGGAATCCTTCTTCAATTAGGAATCCTTCGTTGACTAGGATTTCATCTTTTAATTAGGCGCTTTCCTACTTCGACTAGGAAACCTTGTTCAAGTAGGAAACATCATCTTCAAATCTTCAATTTCGTCCATCCTCTTAGCTCCAAGCATATGATGTCCATTCCAAGCTCTAATTTGCTCCAAAAGGCTCCAAAATGCATCCTTTTGCATACTTTGCCCTTAGAACCTGAAAATACATAAAACTAGCTCAAAAGACTACTTTAACTAAGGAAAAACAATGTAAATGCACAAGAACAAGCTAACTAAGGCGCATAAATATGCTCCTATCAAATTCCCCCACACTTAGCTTTTGCTAGTCCTCGAGCAAAACAAAACGAAACAAAGTAACAAAAACGAAATAAAACAAGTAAAACATAACCTAAACCTTCCAACGATTGCCTCAGGGATTTCCAATGCACATGACATGTTAAAAATCATCATTCCCACAGATTTTAGCCATCGTTACGCTTAAGCACATACTTAATCATAGTCACTACTCATTAGTTCACAAATAACCAATTAAAACATGATTTTGAATGTAGTAACATGCCTTAGAGAATCCCTCAATTCCTTACTAGATATGCACTCTATTTTCACACAGATTTTCTGACTACACACCCTATACTAGTTATATGTGAGAAGATAGATGTAAATATGAAAACGAATGCTCACATATATGTATGACAAAGAAAGCACTTTTTCGGAGTTAATACGCATGTTTATCAATATGATCTCATGAATGGAATGCTACTACTTAGATGCGAGAACCAATGACACCATATGCTCAAACCAATTTCAAACTCCACAAATTGAAATACACAACACTCAAGATTAAAGTCAAGGGTTGTAACGGGGCTTAAGGTATTGGCTAACAAAAACGGATATGGAAAACAAACGTTCTTTAAAACAATAGTAAACAAAGTATGGAAATCGAAACACAGAATTCTTTTTTTGAATGCATAAATCAACTTTTCAACACAAAGGGAAGACTCAACAATCAATTAGGGCCGAATGCAACTCTTTGGACCCTTTCTTCAACAAACGACCCTTTGGAACTCTTTTCACATGCTTTTCAACTATTTTGCATCTTTTTCACAACTTTTCGTGTTTTTCCTTTCTATTTCTCACGAATTTTTTTCTTTCTTTTCTCATTTTTTTCTCTTCTTTGCCGTGCCTCATTCAAGACTTTGGCACATGAGATCATGCAATGACTTTAGAAAACAACAATGCACAGATTTTAACTCTCCAAATAAACGTTTAGGCTCAAGTCTCACAAGGTTGTAGCGTTTGTTTGAGTTCCTTCCTTCAAGCATGTTACAAAAACAAATTTTTTTTCTTTATGATTACATGTGAATTCATAAGTTATAACCACAACCAAGCATAAACAAAGAGTAAATCAAACTTTCATCCATGTTAATCATTCTCTTTAACAGTCATGCAATTACAAACCGAATCCTCATCATTGTGCTGAAATCTTTATGCATTAGGATTAGGGAAAGATAGGATAGGATAAGGTTTGTTTGGATAAGATAAGTTAAGATAAAGTTATGGATAATGTTTTGGATAAGGTTTCTTCACTTGAGCTGATTCTTTGGCTTTAATTTTCCTTCTTCAAGGAGGAAACCTTGTTTGAGTAGGAGTCTTCAATCTTCTAGAAATCCAACTTCAACTAGGAATCCATTGTTGACTAGGATTTCATCTTCAATTAGGCACTTTCCTACTTCAATTAGGAAACTTTGCATTTTCAATTCTTCAACTTTGAAACACATTCCTAGCTTCTTCAATCCTTAAATTTGTCCATTCTTTGTGCTCCATAAGCATGAACTCCATTCTAGCTCAATTTTGCTCCAAAATGCTCCAAATTGCATCTTTTTATATGCTTTGCCCTTAAAACCTGAAAACACATGGAAATAGCTTAAAAGACTACTTTAACTAAGAAAACATAACGAAAATGCATAAGAACAAGCTAACTAAGGTGCATAAATATGCCCCTATCAAATTCCCCCACACTCGAGCAAAACAAAACAAAACAAAGTAATCAAAACGAAATAAAACATGTAAAACACAACCTAAACCTTCCAACGTTGCCTCAGGGATTTCTGATAGGAGCATATATATGCGACTTAGTTGGCTTGTTCTTAAGCATTTATGTTGTTTTTCTTTAGTTATTTTAGTGTTTAAAGTCATTTTCGTGCAATTTCAGGTTTAGAGACGAAGTATGCAAAGAAGTGCAAAATGGAGCATTTTAGAGCAAAATTGAGCTGGAATGGAGTGTATGCTAATGGAGCACCAGGAATGGACGAGTTTGAAGGTCAAAGGAGCTTAAGAAATGAAGAAATGAAAGTGAAGAACAAAGAATTCAGATTTGAAAACCAAAGTTTCTAAAGTTGGAAGTTTCTATTCTTGGAGGTTTCCATTTTCGAGAGTTTCTATTCTTGGCTTTGGGCTTTTAGATGACCTAAACCCTAATTCCTTGTGGACCCTAACCCTAGCCGCACCTAGGCCTCTAGAATATCTGATTTCCTTGCCTTGCAAGGCATTCTAGAAGGCCCATCTCTAAACCCTAACCCTAGCCGCACCTTAGGCCTTATTCCCACTAAAAATCTGATTGTTTTAACCTAATTTCTGGTGGATTTGGGCTTCTAGAAACCCTAATCTGATTACCCTAGGGTTTTGGATGCCTATATATACTCATTATAACCCCTAGATCAGATCATCATCTCCCATACACAATCATTCACGCCAGAAATCTGCCCTTGATTTCTGCCGCACCTTCCCATCACCAAAGTCCCAAAATTCTGCCCAAAATCATCCCTAGCCGTACCCCCATCAACCCTAAACCTTCCCATACCATTCCCCATCCATTCTACACCACAAATAACCCCAAAAACCTGTTCTAAAGTTCTCTGCCGCAGCAAGGAGGAAGGAGAATTCGTTGATGAGCTTGCTGCCAAGTTGGAGCGTTCTAGGTGTTTTCTTTCTTTGGATTTTAATTTCTAAATTTATGTATCTTTGCTTTGCGAGTATGAGGAACTAAACCCCCCTTGGCTAGGGGGGGATTCGAAACCATGTTTATGCTTGCTATATGATTTGATTACTTCTAATTGCGTTTCATAAGTTGTGAATTCAATTTACTTATCTACAAGAATTAAAACTGATTTGTGTATGTTGGTTGAGGGTCGACACTTAATTTGCATGCATGAATTTGATGCTAGGATATAAGGGAATTTCACCTAATCGTTATGAACTTATATTCACAAGTAGTAAAGGTTGATGATCTCAATCGCGTTAAGTAAATTCTTGGCATAAGTTTCATGCAATCATAGTAACAAGTGCTTCGTCAATGCTTATGGTTTTCATAGAACTTAATGATTCTTGCTTGTATCTCTATTATGCAATCATGTAGGGGACTTGTGGGGAATGCGTTGGGTTGTCGTATCCAATCATCCAATTAAGCGGACCTAATTAACTTGGGGCGTTGAGAATTCATGGGTTATTGAAAAGCAATTGGAAATCGTTTTGAACGCAAGTATAACATGTGTGGAGATGAACCCCTTAGCTAGCTTTCTATCCATTCAATTCAATCAAATTCGTTTTTACAATCTGTTCTAATTCACAAAGTTTGTTTTGTTTTTAAATTCGTCCAAAACCAATCCCCCTTTGTTTTAAAGTGTCAAATTAATTAGTAAGTGTTTTAGTTTGTGTTTTTAAGTGTCTTAGGTCAAGTTAAAACCAATTTTCGTCCAATTTTGTGTCTAGTGTTCAAAACTGCCCAGATTGTGTTTTTCAGGCAGTTTTGAGTGTTTTGGGGCTGTTTTGAGTCTTTTGGTTTATTTTGGTGTTTTAAAGTTTAGTTTTGCATTCTTTGAGTCTAGTTAATGTTTTAAACTTTGTTTTTACGTTTTTGAGTCAGTTTTCAAGTGATTTAGCAATCCCTCCTAATCCCCGGCCTAGAACGATCCCTACTTACATACTTACTACAATTGATAAAAAGATGGTTAATTTGAGTGCTAGTTAATATCATATCCATTTCCAATGCACATGACATGTTAAAAATCATCATTCCCACAGATTTTAGCCATCTTTATACTTAAGCACATACTTAATCATAGTCACTACTTACTAGCTCACATTTAATCAATTAAAACAATGTTTTGAATGTAGTAACATGCCTTAGAGAATTGCTCAATTCCTTACTAGATATGCACTCAATTTTCACACAGATTTTCTGACTACACACCCTATACTAGTTATATGTGAGAAGATTGATGTAATTATGAAAACGAATGCTCACATATATGTCTAACAAAAAAGCAATTTCCGAAGTTAACAACATGTTTAGATATGATCTCATGAATGGAATGCTACTACTTAGATGCGAGAACCAGTAACACCATATGCTCATACCAATTTCAAACTCCACAACTTGAAACACATAAGACTCAAGATTAAAGTCAAGGGTTGTAACGGGGCTTGGGGTATTGGCTAACAAAGAAGGGTAAAGGATAAACAAACGTTCTTAAAACAATAGCAAGCAAAGTTATGAAATTGAAACTTAGAATTCACTTTAGAGTGCAGAAATCAACTTTAAACACAAAGGGGAAAGTTCATGCAACACTTAGGATCAAATTCAATGTTTTGGACCCTTTCTTCAACAACCAACAACTGAGAGCTCATTTTTATGCTCTTCCAACTCCTTTTCATACTTTTCACAACTTTTTCTTTTTTCTTTCTATTTTGCCCGAATTTTTTTTTCTTTTTCTTTCTTTGCCGTGCCTCAATATGAACTTTGGCACACACCCATATCACGAATACTTCCCCCACACTTGTTTTTTGCAATACCATGATCAAAAGGAATTCAACTTGAGTCATGCTTAACTACGCTTTAAGAACAAGGGTATGGATAATCCTAATCGAGGCTAGGTAAAGATAATGTGGGTTAACAAACAACATCGGCTACGGGGTTAAACCTACAAAAACAAATGCATGGAATGAAGGCTTTTTGGCTATGGTGGTAACTACTAACTTCATCTTGAATATGTGTTATGCAATTCAATAACATGTTTTGAATGAAATTGGCACGAGTTCTAGCATTTGGAACTAAATGATGAAACGCCTTCTAAGTAGTAACCCAGCAAAGAATAATAAGATCATGCAACGACTTTAGAAAACAAGAATGCACATATTTTAACTCTCCAAATAAACATTTAGGCTCAAGTCTCACAAGGTTGAAGCTTTTGTTTGAGTTCATTCCTTCAAGCATGTTACAAAAACTGATTTTACCTTTATGATTACATGTGAATTCATAAGTTATAACCACAACCAAGCATAAACCAAAGAGTAAATCAAACTTTTATCCATGTTTATAACTCTCTTTAACAATCATGCAATTACAAACCGAATCCTCATCATTTTTTTGGAAGATACTCTAAGACACAAACAAACACACAAAAACAACTCTTTTTGGGTTTTTCAAAACAATTTTTCAAATTTTTATGGGATTTTCGGATTTTTAAGTCAAAACACACTAAAACACTCTAAAAAAGCTTAAAAAACACTTAAAAACAGCAAGGAACAACATTGTAAGTTATGAGTGATAAAACCCTACGAATTTGCATCAAAACAGTTTGGTTACCCCCCACACTTAAATCAAACATTGTCCTCAATGTTTCAAGCATAAACTAACACACATAACACGTAAACAAACAAACAGCAACTAACATAACAAACATGGCAAAAACGAAATAAACAACAAAGAGAAGGGTTTAGGAGCGCAAATATGGAATTGGAGTGCTCTCTAGGTCTTCCTTTGTTGAATGCATGGGTTGCCTCCCAAGTAGCGCTTTCTTTAACGTCTTGCAGCCGGACGATGCTCCATTGAAGGTTTATGGAACCCCACGGCATGGAGGGGTTTTTCCACAACTTGTCCTACGAAATACTTCATTCTTTGGGTCCTTGAATGGGATGGGATAATGATCCTTTCTTATTGTCATGTTTTGCTTCTCTAAATCAACACGAACTCTCCCACCACGTTGACTTCGATTAGGTACCTGCGCCATACAAGGTAACAACCTATTAGTTGAAATGGGAATCAAAATTGGAATAGGTGGCTTACCTTTGTACGGCAAAGAAGTGGTAGCACTATGGACATATGCATAAGGGGTGCACTCGACCAGATTTGGTGATTTCAAGGTTGGGGCCGTGCACTCTTTGTTGTTCACTCCAATTCCTTCCTCGATGGTGGGTTGTGGTACATTCTTCTTGACTAGTGTTGAACATTCCTGCCCTATATTTTCAATTACATTAATAGCACAACAAGAACAAACATCATTAGTATTCTCAACCGATTCAGAAATCTTAAAGTTAATCATATCACCACCAAAGGCCATAGTTACTACTCCCTTGGCCACGTCAATCTTGGTTTGAGCCGTTTTCATGAATGGTCGTCCAAGTAAGAGTAGTGATGGTGGAGAGTAGGTTGAGTCCTCCATATTAAGCACATAGAAATCTGCAGGAAAAATCAAATGGTCTACCTGCACCAAAACATCTTCCAACACTCCCTTGGGATATGCATTAGATCGATCGGCTAATTGAATAATAACGCCATCATTTTTAAGCTTTCCTAGATTCATAGATGCATAAACAGAATATGGCATGACATTTATAGATGCACCTAAATCTAACATAGCATGATCAAACCTCGTATTGCCAATAACACAAGGGATAGTGAAACTACCTGGATCTTTGCATTTAGGTGGTAACTTTCTTTGCAACAATGCAAATACATTCTCACTTACGTGTACCACCTCTTTCTCCCGAATCCGTTTCCTTGTTGTACAAAGCTTCTTCAAAAACTTGGCATACTTCGGGATTTGCTTTATAGCATCGAGGAGAGGGATATTGACATGCACCTTTCTAAACGTCTCAAGAACGTCTTTTTCTTCTTCTTCATTCTTGGATTGCAAAAGTCTGCTAGGAAAGGGTACATCCGGAGGAATGACATTAGAATTAACTTGAATTGGACCTTCCTTACCTATGGTGGCCGAATTGGATGGCTTGGGTGGTTACGGCAAGGGTGTTTCTACCCTTGCCGTGACCTTTGCTTGGTTCTCCTCCTCAATTTGCAACTTCTCGTCCTCCTTGGGGGCAGATTTCGATGCTTGTGGCTCAGTTCCTACTTCTTTCCCACTCCTTAGCGTGATGGCCTTGGCAGTTTCGACTCCTCCCCTCGGATTGACAACAGTTGAACTTGGCAACTTGCCTTGCTCTCGAAATTGGCCCATGAACTCCGCAATCTGCCCTACTTGCTTCTCCAACTCATCCATCCTTTTGTCTCTATTTTGCATACCCTGCGCCATAGAAGTTAGTAATTGAAAAATCTGATCATTATTAATGCACGAACCTGAATTGGTTTGGGTAGGTTGTGCTTGAGGTTGTGTGGTTGCAAACGGCTTTTGATAGAAACCCGGGGGTTGTTGCCTAAATGTGCTTTGTTGTTGACCTTGTTGGGGTTCTCGCCATTTGAAGTTTGGATGATCTCTCCAACCGGGATTGTAGGTATTAGAGATGGGGTCATTCCTCGGTTGGTATTGGTTGCCAAATCTCACGGCATTGAGGGTCTCCCACCCTCCATTTTCTATCAATTGTGGGCACTTGTCCGTAAGGTGTCCGTGCGTGGTGCATACGCCACAAACTGTCACGTTTTGCACTTTTGGATCTTCCACCACCTGAGAAAGCAAAGTAGTAAGGTTAGCCATTTGATTTTGAAGTTCGGTTATGGCACTTACCTCATTGACTTGGTGTTGCCGTGGGTTGCTCCTTTGTCCAATGCCTTCGTATTGTTGGGCATTCAACGCACGATTGGCAATCAATGTCTTTGCTGCCGTGGGAGTCTTGTCCACCAAAGCTCCTCCCGCCGAGGCATCTAGCATTTGACGTTCGATTGATAGAAGTCCCTCGTAGAAGTATTGTAGAAGAAGCTCCTCCTTCATTTGATGCTGTGGACAAGAAGCAACAAGAGATTTAAAACGTTCATAATATGTAGGAAAAGACTCACCTTCATCTTGTTGAATTTCACTTATCCTTTTTCGTAGGAGAATGACTCAAGAAGTTGGGAAGAACTTCTCCAAGAAAGTCCGTTTCATGCTCTCCCAAGATGTGACCGTTCCGGAAGCTAATTCATACAACCAATCTTTCGCCTTTTCCATGAGAGAAAAGGGAAAGGCCTTCATCTCCAATATACTCCCGTCAACATTGATTGGAGTCATGCTTGAACACACCACCTTGAACTCTTTCAAGTGCTTGTTAGGATCCTCCATGGACAACCCATGGTACTTCGGAATATGGTGTAGCAAACTTGACTTTAACTCGAATTCCTCGGTCTTTCCTTGGGCAGCCGCGGGATATTGGATGCATAGGGGTGCGACATTGTCCAATCCCGAAGCCGAAAGCTCCTTGATTGTTCGGTTGTCCACTGCCATGGCTTGTTCTTCTTCACCCACTCTTGCCGTGGGTTGCTCTTCCTCAAACTCAACTTCGGCTTCTGAATTTGAACTTGATTCACTAGGTTCTGGATTCTTCCTTTTTCGTCTCAATTCTCGCTCAAAATCGTCGTCAAAGTCCAAGATGTGTTCATGAATCGGATGAGAACTTCGAGTTATAAACTAGTACCTAAAACAAGAAAACAAAACAAACTCAGAATCTGGAACGAATTAAAACAGAAATAAAACAATCCAAG
>VIEB01002005.1:0-10564 GCA_006547085.1 Malus baccata | reverse complement strand
TTTTTTTGTAGGGTTTAGAGTAGAATTGTATTTATATAACCCAAAACTCTATATTTTCACTAAAACACACGGTTACAATATTTACATATACAAAACCTAATTTTATAATGAAAGAAATATACATAATCTTTTTCCTACTAAAATAGGGACTCTAGAAAGATCTCCTAGAATCCCTACAATTTAACTCATGCCAATATTTTTTTTAACAAACAATATTATTTACACTAAGAGGGGAGGAGATGGTCCTTAATGTAGATAATATCGATTGTTAAAAAAAAAAAAAAAAAGAGGAGAGGGGGTGGAGGATTAGCCTCTAGGCTAACAGAACCTAGGCTGTGAAAATCATCTGACCTTTTACGATGGGTTACGGTTTCTGACTTTGGGCTCCCCAAATATGATAATTTCTTTGCTTGGTCACTGGACACCCCTGATCTACAGTAACCCATGGCTTTGATAGCGACACAAGCCATGAAACATCGTTTGGCCGTCGCAACTATCGCTATTGCGCATGCTTTTCAGTGGTTTTATGAGACAGTTGTTCAGACATGCGCTACAATAAACTACTAAACTTTTACTTGCTAGCAGCAAAATGAGAAAAGGTCAAAAATAGGAAAAAAAAATCCTAAGATGCCTGGTTTTATTTCTACTAACCTCCATGTACCTCTTAAATGGTTGTAGTTGGTAAGTTTTTATTTATTGAAATGTAGGAGGTGGAGAGCATTGTACCTATCATTGTCCCTGGATTGATAAATTATACTGATCGCATGACAGCTCGAGCATTATTTACCAAGAACCACAAAGAATTGGTGGAGGAGGGTGAGAAATCGATGAAAGCGACTGCAATTTCTTGTACAGTTGTAGGTGCTTTAATTGTTACAATGATGTTTGCTGCATCATTTACAGTTCCTGGAGGAAGCACACAAGACAAAGGCTATCCCACATTTTTGGGTAAAAAGTTGTTCATGGTTTTTATAATGTCAGATTCTATATCGCTATTTTTTTCCACAACTTCAGTAATGATATTTTTAGGGTTGCTCACATCGCGTTATTCCGAAGAATACTTCCTCGTATCTTTACCCACAAAAATGATACTAGGCCTTTTCACCCTTTTTTTCTCTATCGCCGCTATGATGACGGCCTTCTCTTCTGCCCTTATCCTTATGCTTGACAAACAATCATGGATCGTTATCCCAGTTATTCTTCTTGCGACTCTTCCAATAGCCTCATTTGTGTGGATGCAATTTCCCCTCCTTCGTGACACATGCATTTATACTTATGGACCAGGAAAGTTTGACAAAAAAAAAGAAACGTTGAATTTAAATTCTTCGTGCCATGTAATTTTATGTATTTTTTTCCTCTTGATGTAATATGTGTGATGTTTATCTTTGGTTGATTTTGTTCATTGTACGAAGTGATTAATAAGATCCAGTTACCTCTTAGCTAATTTACTGGTGTTTTTGTTGTAATTGTTGGAAGAGAAATTAGTCATGATCTGTATTTATTTTTTAGAAATTGAATAACTAATTATTAATCGAACTCTTCTTACGGTAGACTCGCACTCGCATATTCTTCTGTTTAGAGTGTAGAACTGTTTGACAAGTCAAAGAGCTAGACTATGAGCTTGCGCTCGTACTAGTTGGAGCTCTTAACAAAATAGCAAGAAGAAATGAAATATCAGAAAGAGAGATGAGAGAGAAACGAGAGAGTTTCTGCATTTAACTGTGTATAGAGCTAGAAATTTAAGACAATGGGGTCAAAGAGTTAGCACCATGATCATCATTATAACACGAAACAAGTAAAGCAACGGAAAATAATCAACAACAGAGTCGGCTGATTAGAAGTTGGGCATACCAAGCATACATAGCCTCCAAAATGTTATAAGATGCCCACACTCTACTCCCATAAGAAAGAACGGAGCTACCTGTAACTCAGAAAAGTTGAGCTTCCATTACTAATCACCCAAAGCAAGCAACTTCGAATTCAAACGCTGCCTTAATGTTTTGTTTGCCATTACCTTGAGGGTCATGGATGGCTCTCCTGAATTAAGCTGAAATAAAAGAATGAGCATTGGATACAAATGAAGCCCCCCTGAAACAAAGAAAATAGTGGCCGAAAGGGAAACAACAAGGACCTTTGATAGATTGAATTGGACACAAATGAAGCACTCAAAATCAAAAGTCCGATTTGGGAAATCTTGAGAAAATGATGAAATGATTGAATTGGTTAAGATCAGATGTTTTTTTATAAGCTAAAATTAAAATAGGGAAAATGTGGGAAAAGTGAATGAGAGTAGCAGTAGACTAGTAGTCACCTAAAGTTGATTCCTTTGGCAAAGCAAGAGGAAAGGAAGAAGAGCGACCCCAAACCAAACCAAATGCTCGACCTTTCAACATCTCTCCACATAATCAGATCAGTCATGAGCTGCCCGATTCGATCAAGATTACCCTGATACTCATCATTGACTGCAAAACCAAACAGCGAAAACACAAGAACCTGAGAAACATGTAAAGACCAAAGAACGAAAACAGAAAAGAGAGCAATTTCCAATTGGGACTTACTTGATAATGTACTTGGGGATGGCAAACTGAGAACCAAGTCCAGCTTTTCCTTCTTGGACCGCCTTTTTCTTGGCTTCACAACCTCCTCCACCAAGCCCAAGACTTTCTCTTCTCAAGTCTCATTCTCCAACCACCTCCGCGACCTCCGGTTCCTCGTTGAGGCACCTAGTAGGCCCACCTGTGAGCCTCAGCTTTTGCACTCACTGCAAACCTCATCCCTTCGCTCTTCCCACTCCTCTTTCACTCAGATTCTCCCCTCCCCAAATTTAAAAACCCAAACAAATAAATAATGAAATTTCAGACAAGAGAAGCTTACCAGAGGAAGGACGCCGAGCCGAGAGAACGCGACCTGGAGAACAAGAGAGATCGCTGGAAGGAAGGATGGCATCTTTCAGATCTGGTGTGGACTGGGTTCTGAGAAAAGTGGCGAGACTGATAGCGTGAGAAAGGGGAGGGCAGGATTGGAAAATTGAAAGGGATAAAGGGGTCAAATTTTTTTTTAAAAGGGATAAGGTACAAATCTATTGGCTCTGCTTGTGGGCATTGACATTGTTCCAACTGGGTGAATTATAAACCTTCCTGTTCTTATCTTCGTTGGCTTGGTTTCCCAGGGAAGCGAACCAAGTACTGATTGCGTGGCCTCGCTACACTTGAGTCATCATACTCCAACCCCCCTCGTGTTTATTCTCTCGACGGCCTGCCTTCTCCACCGCCTTGCTAATGTGACAAGGATTGCTGGTCTTTGTTCTGGTTTAATTCTCTCGACGGCCTGCCCTCTCCACCGCCTTCTCCACCTCCAATATCGTTGATGTTGGAGGTGGGCCTAAAAGTTTATAATTATATCAAAACAGATTATTCATTCGATACGTCCTATTTACTGGTTTCAAATTTGCTTCCTTGCGTCGAGATTTCGAAAATACGCTAGCTCTCCAGCTTAAGGTATTGGATGACTGGGCTTTCAAAAAACACACGTATTGGGCCCGATTTAACAAAACTTTTCTCTACGTGTGTGTTTTTTTGTTCGAAAAAATTGAGTGTTATTAAAAGGTTTTTATCTGATTATCTATTCAATAAAATAGAACGACAATTGTTTTATATTAACCTGTAAAATATCGACGCAAATGCCGTTCAACCGTCACTGTTTTCGACCGGGAGCTTCCTCGTTATTTGAACTCTTGAAAGTGCTTACAACTGTAATAGTAATACGTAGTAGTAGCATCTTCTTAGCCTTTTTTTTAATGTTATTTTGAGTCCATCTTCAAGTCTTTTCTAATTTGCTTATTTTTGGTTATTGTAAATGTATTATTGTTTGCCTTATAAACCAGAAGATCGTTATCACCAGCGCAACATGGCCTGGGGGCTTTATCACACTATCACAAAAAAATATTGATGACATTATAAACCAGAAGATCGTTATCACCAGCGCAACATGGCCTGGGGGCTTTATCAACATGGCCTGGGGGCTTTAAACTCCACTTACCCCTTATATATATTAAATTATAAAGCTAACTACATTTTACACTCTCAAAGTTTGAGATGATTTTTAAACTTGGCCATGAGGTTTCAATTTTCTCACGTTGATCTTCACTAAATTGATGACATGGTTAACATGATACCCGTAACTAGGTTGACATTTAAGCCACATTTACACCATATAACCTTAAAAACTCATCAATTTAATGGATAATTATACGTTCAAATATACAAAAGTTGTGTCACTTAGTACTACGGTCTAATTGTATTCCTCTCCACTTGCAAATGAGAGGTTTTAAGTTCGATTCTTGCTAAAGGCGAACTTGAACCACATTATTGCAAACCGATTGTAAGGCTTAACACATCCCTCAACTCCTTAGTATAAGTAATATCGTTTGTTAAAAAATATATATATAAATATATAAAAATTATAAATTGATATAATTTTAAAATATCAGATGCAATGTGAAATACTTAAAACCTTACCCAGTATCTTAAAAATCATCTCAACCTAAAGAGTGTAAATGTAGTTAGCACTAAATTATATTTTATCCATTTCTCGAGTAAAATTCTTTATAATATTCAACAAGGCCCTCCACGGAATGGATGATAGTTGTGTTGTGCAAATTCGGATCTAGCCGAATCTTCTTTGTGAAAATTTCGAGAATATGTGAATCATATTCATTCATCGTACATTGTACGGTAAGAAATTATTTTAAATATTTTTATTTAAAATTAAATACAAACAGTATTTGACAAAAATTGACCACACGATATACGATAAATAAACATAATTTACGAATCTCTAAGATCCTCGTAAAAAAGATCCGAAGAGGATCCTGTTGGGTGTTGTGCCACCGCGCGGTGTGCACTAATGATTAGCAAAACAATAAGCCCTATAAAAGAATGTTGTGAGAGTCATTTTTGGTTTTCTTAAAAATTGAGCATCATCGTTCATCATTGGAGCTTTGCCTTTATCCGCCACGCCATGCTTGCTCCCCACACTCAACCCTGCAGTTTATCGCATGCCATGTCTCATGTATGCAGCATGCCCCTGTGGCATCAGTTGGTCACCAGCTCAATATTTACACATAAATTACTAGTTTAGAGAGAGAGACAGAGGTGGGTTTGATTACCTATTCCTAGAAAACAACCAACCACGCAGCCATTTTGTGCATTTGTTTTTGGTGAAGCAGCTTCTGTGTTTGCATATTATTTTTCTTTTTCACCTTTATCCGACAAGGAGGGGAATGAGCAGATGGGGTCCAATGTCAATGCGTGTGTGTTAAGGTTGTGTGCAAAGTACAATAACGTCCAACTTATACAAATTACAAAGTTCAGTTGATATGCACAAACTACACCAACCATACCAATCTTTTCGGCTCAACAATGTTTATGAGTAATACGTATTCCCATTGTACTTTTTATTCGTGATTACAGGATTTCTCTTGTTCTTTCAGAAAAGAAAAGTGAGGTGAATAGGGTCCCATCCCAAATAACGAGAGATATGTAAAAAGCAGGTCCGATTACGCCTATTCCTAATCCTAAATGGAATGTAACGACATAGGGATCCATATGTAAACATAGTACCTATTTAGATACGCTCGAATGACCCCTTCTCATAATTAGAATGTATATAACCCTATTCCGGTCTGGTCCGGTATGGAATGAACTTATAATCATGGAATCGACTCGATCATCAGATTATAGATTATAAGTTCATAACCCTAGCCCATTCCCATTTTGGGCGGAACAGATCTACAAATTCTTTGAGTCATTTTATTTCTATGTTTTAATTTTTTCTAACGATATTCTATTTTATTGGAGAGTCGTTAAGCATCTTTTTAGAAAAATCTAATACAATTGAAATGATACATAGTCAAGTTAAGTCACACAATAGACAAAAAAAAAAAACTTCTATGTTATTTTATATTTTTATGTGCTCGAAACTGAGACTTTCATAAAACACCTACCACTCAAAAGAGCACAATTTCATTACACAATAATTTCAACATCATCTAAAATTAGGAATCTTGATGCCTATATAAACTTTCTGCTACCAAAGTTTCTGTAACCAGTTTTCGTCCGATTCGTTTTTTTATCCCGTGTTTATATAGCTCTTGTGTTTTTGTTATTTTTCCACTATCTAATTGATTCATGACCACGTACTTCTGGGTTTTAGGAGCCGGCTGACTTCATTCTGATGAACTTTTAGAGATATTTATGATTTGGCTTGATCAACAATTTCTTCATTGTCTCCTCCTGGAGTCATCAAATATCATCATTATCCAATCTTCTTTTCCCAGATTATCTCTTCAATGATAAAGAATGAGCTTTTTTCCTTTTCAACACTATTATCAAATATATGTAGAACCGGAACTTCGCAAAAAAAAAAAAAAAACAACCCCATGTCCTGTTGCTCTAATCTCTATTAACGAGGGTTTCCAGAGTGGCCTCACAAGTGTCCCAAACGACTTGTAGTAGCGGGAGCAGTTTTTCAAGGAGACCAACAACTGTCTCGTGCCTCCACAATCTCTCTCTCCTCTCTCCCACTCTCTTTCTCTCTCTAAACCTTTTCAAACCCACTCCTAAATATGAAGTGATCAACCCAACTGTCATATGGTGGTTACTAGTTCTTCAACTTCTCTCCTTCACATTTTCTCTCTTTCCCATATTCCTCAAAGCTTCAGCTGCAAATGAAGCTGGTTTTCCTTGCTACCATTTTTTGTTCTTTCACCTTCAAAACAACCCAAAATTTATTCCGCAATTGTAGACATGTTCGACATCTTATTCGGGTGGCGAAAGGCTTCGAAGTGGTAACTTAATTCAAACCATGCAATCTTTGAAGCTGTTTCTTTTCTTGGAAATGTATCATAGCTTTATCTTTTATAAAACCAAACTCATTGTATTGTTTTGTTATGTGTGTGCTTGTTTTTTGGGTTGCAGCAAGAGGCTGATCAAAGAGGTGCACTGCCGGCTCAAGTTGCTGAAAAACAAGAGGCAAGCAATTGTTAGGCAACTACGTCAAGACGTGGCGGAGCTGATCAAACACGGTCACGAAGACAAAGCCTTCAACAGGGTATGAATGTAACAGTGGAAATCCCGTGACATCTTCTCTGCTTTTCTAATTTTAATTCGTCATGAATATTCTAGTTAATTAATTATTTCGTAGTACGTATAGTTGGTTGAACTAATTTGGCACCTGGGTCTGTTCACATTTCTCAACTTTTGGTTGAGAAAGTTGAGTAGTTAAAACTTAAAAGTACAACCACCAGAAAGCATGTGTTCGTTGCAATTTCTTAATATTATTGTGCTGCCAACAATTCCGTGTGCCTCTGGGGTTTTTTTTTTTACCTTTTTTTCTCGTTGATTTTAATTCTCTAATTTTTTTTGCGTTTGCCATACTAAATCCAATTTTATGTTTTCTGATTTGGGATATTGTGCTTCCCCCAAAGCACTTTTGGGTGACAAAAGTGGTGCGGTTAAACCAAAGTGCTACCAAGAACAATTTGAGTATCAAACTACTATCAACACTTTTTGAACTTTGGGCCATTTTATTTTTCAGGTTGAGCAGATAATCAAAGACGAATCCGTAGTGGCATTGTTTGAAGTGTTGGACAATTTCTGTGAATTCATCCTCATCCACCTTCCTTACATCCGCAGACACAAGTATGCCTTGATCTGAATTTTTTCTATTTTGTTCCCAATTTTTTTTTGTTTTCCTCATTTGATCTTAAGTAATTCTGTTTGTGCTGCAATTTGGTGGTTTTTCAGGGACTGCCCAAATGACATAAATGAAGCAGTTTCAAGTCTTATTTATGCTTCTGCAAGATGTGGGGATCTGCCTGAGCTTAGGGGGATCAGGAAGCTATTCGGAGAACGTTACGGGCAGAAATTCACAATGAGTGCTCTTGAACTACTCCCTGGGAATCTTGTGAGCCGTGAGGTACGATGTCAAGTTTTACGATTTTGCAACAAATTTTTTAAGGGGTGTTTCTGTTGATCTCATAAGGTTATTGGAAGTTATACATGAGTGTAAAGGTCGTACCCAGTGCACAAGGCTCCCGCTTTACGCAGGGTCGAACTAACAAATCCAAAACTACAGGTAATAGAGAAACTCTCCCAAAAGTCAGTAACAGATGATATGAAGCATATATTGGTCAGTGAAATAGCAAGAAATTACTGCATCAAACCACAGGTATTAGCTATTGAGTACCATTCAGAATGGCAACAAAAGGTAGTTACTCATTACATACTTCAATAAATATGTCTAGAACATTTATGCTATTATATATCTTTTATAAACAACAACAACAAAGCCTTATCCCACTAAGTGGAGTTGGCTGTATGAATCCTAGAACGCCACTGTGTTCGGTTTTGTGCATATCCGTTAGCTCCCAGTACTCCATGTCTTTTATCATACTTGAAATTAAAATATTAGTCCTTTTGTTCAATGCATATTAGGTGAAGGAAATTAGTGGACATCAAGTACTGGATGCAGATCATTATGGACGAACCAAAACATCTAGAACGCAAGTTTTAAATGTCAAGGAAATGGAAAGAGAAGCCGTAGATGCTGATTCTAATGTATATAGAACTTCTGCTAGTTCTTCATTAGTTATGCCACTGATTGAAGGGATTTTTTCTGAAGTTGGTTCTCCAAATATATCAACTCCGGGCACTGAAGAAAGTCGGAGCAGTACTTCTGGTAGCACAAGTCATGCTAGAACAAGAGATGGAGATATTGTGATTTACCTTGATGACATAGAAGAGGTTCAGTTTTCTACAACAAGAGATGCAGACTCCCAGGACCAAAGACTCTTCAAGTTCAAAGGTATCGCACCGAAGAGGGAGAATCTTGAAAGCAGTTATGATCTCACTTATGTGGAATGTTATGAGACTTGGAGTGAGAATTGCGAGTCAAAAAGCCCAAGGAGATCAAGTTGGAAGGGAAGTGGGAAAAGACCGAGGAAGAGATCGATTTCTCAGGAAAATCAATGCTTTAAGGATAATGAATATCTAAATTACTATGGCAGAAAGCATCTGAAAAATCAAAGCAATTGTGGATTTGATACTAAGGGATTAAGCTGTGGCTGCAGCCTGGGAAATCCATGTTATGTTTGCACCCGGAACGACGAAAATATTTCTTGTGAAGTTCAACCGTGGAAGCAAAAGAGAGGGATTACAGCTAGGGTTGGATTTCCAACTTATGGACATGGACAATTGAACAGGGGAATCGAATGGCCTGCAGTGCGTCCAGAGCCAATGAGGAGGAAGAGTTATGGAAATGAAGCTATGATGTATAACGTTTTCACGTATCCGGATCATCAGCATCCCACTATGCAAAACAAAGTGCTCAAAGGAAGAGTGGAGGAATCGAATTTTCGATGCAGGCGTGCCTCATATAGTTCCACATCTCCACATATGACTAATTCTTGGAGTGCAAGAAAAGAGACAGTACCTCCTTATTCCAGAGCCGTGACAATGCCGCCCGAAAGAGCTAAGGACAATCACAAAGATGACTTCCGACGATCTTATTCCGACGCCTTCCAGTATCCTACTCATGTCCACCCTAAGCTGCCTGACTATGATGATATAGCAGCTAAATTCATGGCACTGAAGAAAGAGCGTCTGCAAAATAAGCCTCGTTGCAATAACCAGAAAATTTAGCTTACAACAAAGTAGTCTGCACTATATAGGATCACTAGCTTTGTAATCTTTCAATTCAATTTCACATTTCAAGTCTTTTCCGGATTTCTGATTTTAAATTTCCATGTAATAGAGAGTCCAAGACAATGTCTAGAACAACTTGTTCTCATCATTCATTTTAGTTGGTTATTTTATAGCGATATAACTAGGTTACGCTAAAGAAGAAAGGGAAATGTTTAAAGTTTAAACCCGGGACCCAGTTTATTTGATATAAATTTTTGTTTGATTGTTTTGAGTCCCAAGCGTGGGCTGGTGGCTTAATCCAAGAATTTAGTGTACGTTTGTTTAACCAGATTATCCTTACGGATTACTATATTTAGTCCTTATCCGCTTTTCATCAAATTTAAATGATTATTTAGCACTATCCTCCTTCTACTCCAAAGTTACACCAAACATGGGACAAAGTTAAAGTCCATGCTAAATCAATCCAAGCTTCTTGCTAGAATTTTCATAGTGCAGACGGCTTGTATTCGTTTTTCACATAATTTTCATGAAACACTTCACAGTTTAGACATAGATGTTTATAAAAAAACAAAACAAACAAAAGAACAGGGTTAAATATAACTGTGTTACCTAAAATACTCTGATTCCTCAGTTGAGGTTAAATTGTGTAGCCCTCCGGTATGATCATTGTCGCACTCTAGTCCTCCTCCGTCATTTTTCTCCGTTTGTATTGGGTTCAGTGGCCAATTCTTAAGAAAATTGTGGTATTTCACTAAATCCATAAATTTTCTACATATAATTCAATAAAATAGTTGTCAAAGAAATTAAACAATTCAAGGGGTGTCATACAACAAATTTAAAGCCCTTAAGCAGCGAAGCGT